>CM034309.1:6390413-6460159 GCA_019925795.1 Dendrobium chrysotoxum
TTAATGTTAGTGCAATACATGGAGGGAGGTCCAGGGAGTGGACGTAGGTCAAGTTGATCGAACCACTATAAAATCTGGTGTATTCTTTCTGATTATCTTTTGTATTTATTTTTCTATTGATGATTGTGTGATTGTGATTAATATTCTGTTATTATTGAACTTTGCACATCATCGTAAATTGTAATTATTTTAAAATATTCAAAAAGATTTTTCTAAATCATTTTTGCTCATAAATTTTTTAAAATAACTAATTCACCCTCTTCTTGGTTAACCTCGAGACTAGTTCACAAGGGATTAACCTCCCTAACAAACTTTTAAGTGGTATCAGAGCAGGATTTATAAAATCTAGTTTTGAAAAACTTTTGAATTTGATCCATGATTAACTTTGGAAATAGAAATACTGTTGAAGGTTATTCGATTACTCGTTCACCTTTGTTTGATAACATACCTTTTAATTTTTGAAAAACTCGCATGTCCATGTTTTTACAATCAATTGATTATCGTATGTGGATGCTTGTGAAAGATGGTTATGATGCTCCGTATAGACTTGTTAATGGTGTGAAAACATAACTTCCTTTTATTGAATAGACACATGATGATAGGGATTTAGCACAACTGAATGTAAAATGTTTAAACTATTTTTTCTGTGCGTTATAATCTGAGGATTATATGCGTGTCTCTACTTGTAATACTGGTAAAAAAAATCTGGGATATATTATGCATTACTTATGAAGGTACATCTGAAGTTAAGCAATTTAGATTGAACACTTGCTTCATGACTACGAACTCTTTTGCATGAAACCTAGTAAACCAATTTTTGAAATGTATATTAGGTTTACTCAAATTATCACATCTCTACATGCTTTAGGAAGAGAACTCATTAACTATGAAAAAGTGAATAAAATTCTGAGATGTTTGTCTTCTTCTTATGATGCCAAGATAACTGCAATTACTGAATCCAAAGATTTGAATACTTATTCTATTAATAACTTACTTAGGTCACTCATTGCTTACGAGCAAGGAGTGAACCAACAACAAATTGATGCAGGTGAGAAGAAGAAGGAGAAAACTATGGCTCTGAAAGCTAATGATACTGACATTGATTCTTCGGGTTTGATAGCAATGATGTTGCCTTATCCACTAGGCAATTTAAAAGCTTTCTAAGGAAGATACACGAGAACTTTCAGAAATGTAACAAAGGTAAGAGTAGCAAGAATTTTAATGGTTCTTCTTATACGATTTATTTTGAATGCAGGAAGCCTGGACATATAAAGGCTGATTGTCCTACACTTAAGGCTCACCCAAGCAAGGAGAAGGGTGAGGAGAAATCCAAGTTCAGAAAGGATTAGAAGAAGATTCAAAATACTTTCTGGGCGGATTCTGCATCCGACTCCTCTGAGACTGAAGCTGAAGAGGAAGTTACAAACTTATGTTTGATTGCTGGTGAGTATCTTGGTTAGTTCGACCAAGAAGAGGTATATGAACTGACCTACGATCAATTGCTTAATGTTTCTGAAAAAATTCATTCATCATATAGGAAGCTTAAGAAAACTCATGCTAGCCTAAAATTAGAATTTTTGAATTTATAAAAAAGAGCATGAAATTTTGATTAAGGATCATTCTACTCTTAATAGCAATCACATGTCACTACTTGATGAATTTGATGAGTTAAATAAAAAGTATTCTGTTTTAATAATTGAGCATGATTCATTAAAAATATTGCATGTTAAATTAAAAGCTGTATTTAAGGAATTAAAAACTCATGCATCTGATTTAGATAGTAGTCAACATCATTTAAAATTTGAAATTGTAAGTCTCAAGAAGGAGAATGATTCCTAAGTGTAAAAACTAGTGCATTTGAGAAAAATGAAATATCTCCTACTTTTGTATAATTTTATGCACCTCAACTTTTGAAGAATCTCATTCAAAATCATCAAAACATGTTTCATTCAAACCTAAGAAGAGGCACTATCACACACATATATTAGTTAACCCTTTTCCTGGCATTAGATTTTTTCTTGTGGCATGATAGGACATATCTCTCACACCTGCATTATTCACCATAGTACACATTGGGTGTGGAGGCCCAAATTATATGCTTCACAGCATAGCACATATGTATTGCATTCTTCTTTTCATAAGAAAGAACCCAAACTTATTTGGGTTCCTAAATCTAATATTTGATATTTTTATAGGGGTGCTCTCATAAAAGGCCTCGTGAGAGTATGTGGTACCTAGACAGCGGATGTTCAAGGCACATGACTGGAGAAGCAAATCAGTTTATTTCACTGGAGTCTAGAGCAGGAGGCAAGGTTACACTTAGAGACAACACCACCAGGAGGTTGGTAGGAGCATGTATAATTGGTGATTCAAAAAATTTCATTATTGATAATATTTTACTTGTAGATGGATTGAAACACAACTTGCTCAACATCTATCAACTCTGTGATAAGATACAACATAAAGTTCATGCTAACTTGCTGCCTTATAAGCTTAAATGTCAAAATTGTTTTATAGGGAAAAAGGATCAACTATGTCTACATGCTGGATATAAGCTGCTTTAAAGCTGATGTTTTAATGTGTTAAAAAACTACTACTGATGAGTCTTGGTTGTGGCACAGGAGATTATGTTACGCCAGTATGAAAACCCTTAAAAGAGTCACCCAAAAGGACTTAGTTAGAGGTATCCCCAAGCTTAAGTTCACTAAGGACCACCTGTGTGATGCCTGTCAACTAAGGAAGCAAGTCCAATCCTCTTTCCACTCCATTACGGACATCAGCACCTCTAGACCTTTAGAAGTCCTTCACATGGATCTCTTTGGACCCATAAGCACTGCCAGCTTAGGGGAAAAAGTCTATGGATTTGTAATTATTGATGATTACTCGAGGTTTACTTGGATTAGATTTCTATCACATAAATCTGAGTCATTTGATGAATTTAAATCTTTCTCCACTTGGATTCAGAAGAAGTTAGGTTGTTAGATCTTGACTATCCATAGTGATCATGGTAGAGAGTTTAAAAATATGAGATTTAAAATATTATGTGAGGAGCAAGGGATTAGCCATAACTTTTTAGTACATAGGGCCCCTCAATAGAATGGGGTAGCTGAAAGAAAGAACAGGACCTTGGTGGAAGCCACTAGAGCCATGCTTTCTGAGTATTCACTTCTAAAATACTTTTGGGTTGAAGTGATGAACCCTACCTGTTATATACTGAATAGGATGAATATTAGATCCAATCTAAATAAGACACCTTATGAGATCATTAAGGGTAGAACTCTAAACCTGTCCAACCTCCATGTCTTTGGCTGTAAGGTTTTCATTCTGAACAATGGGACATCAGCTTTAGGAAAATTTGACCCCAAATCTGATGAAGGAATATTCTTAGACTATTTTAGTGTGGGGAAATCCTTTAGGGTGTTTAATAAGAGGACTTTGGTGGTGGAGGATACAACTCATGTGGTGTTTGATGAATCTGATCCTAAGGAGACTAGAGTTGAGGAAAAAGAAGATATATGAGAGATTACCCAAGGAGTTGAAAATGCAAATTTGGAGGAAAGGATAGAACCTCAAAACACTTTGCCTAGAGATTGAAAATATTCTTTGAGTCATCCTAAAGAACTGATTTTAGGAGACCCTTCTGAAGGTGTTAGAATTAGGCATAGACTTAGGAAGGAAGTAAATCATTCTACCTTATTTCAATGACTAAACCCACCACATTAATCAAGCCCTTTCTGATGAATTTTTGAATCTTCTGATAAAAATTTATGTGATGATTTTTCTAAGACAATGAGTAAGGAGTTTGAGATGAGTATGATGGAAGAATTTATCCTACTTTTTGGAATTAAGCATAAGGAAGATGGATGATGGAACCTTTCTAAATCAATCAAAATACACTAAGGATATCTTAAAAAATATGAAATGGACAAAGCCAAGCCAATCAACACTCCCATGAGTTCATCTGTTCAGTTAGATAAGGATTCAAATGAAAAATATGTTGATTAGAATAAGTATAGAGGAATTATAGGATGACTACTTTACTTGACTGCTAACCGACCTGATATCATTTTTTGGTGTTTATCTTTGTGCTAGGTTTCAAGCTGATCCTAAGGAATCTCACCTGACTTCAGTTAAGAGAATCCTTAGATATCTCTTAGGGACCCTAAACCTAGGAATCTGGTATCCTAGGCATAACACTTCTTTTAAAATTAATGGAGATTCTAATTTTGATTTTTTTAGGATGTAGGGTGGAAAGAAGGAGCACTTCTGAAACTTGCCAATTCATAGGATAGTCTTTAATCTCCTAGTCTAGTAGAAAATAGAACTCAGTTGTACTTTTCACTGCTGAAGCTGAGTACATTACCTTAGGAAGTTGTGTGGCCCAAGTCCTTTAGTTAAAGTAAACAAGTTCTGGATTTAGGATTACCTGTTGGCACAATTTTAGTTCTATGTGATAACATTAGTGCATCTATATCTCTAAGAATCATATCCAACATTCAAGAACCAAACACATTGACATAAGGCATCACTTTATTAGGGACCATGTTACAAAAGGGGACATTGAGCTACACCATGTAGCAACTGAAAATTAACTGGCTGACATCTTTACTAAACCACTGGCCTTTGACTCATTTAGCATTTTGAGGACCAGATTGGGTTTGATTGATATAAATGCATGAATCCGATGACTGATGATTTCTGAATTTTTTATTTTTCATTTTGTCTCTGTTAGTTTTTTGTTTGATTTGATTACCTGTTTCCTGTTGGTTTTTATTCTCTATTGATTTTCTTTTTAGTGTTGTTATTTTCCTGATTTGAGTATTTATTTTGATGTGATTTTCTACTTGTTCTTGATTTATTATTTTTTTAAATCAGATCACTACTCACTATTGCTGATAAACTGGATTTCTGACTGAGAGTTTTGCCTTGTTTTTATTTCGAAGCTTATAAGTAGTGATTGACTCCACTGAATTTGTTAAAGGGAAGAAACGTTGATGATTGTTTCTCTTCTTCTAACTCCTTTAATGGTATATTATTTCTTTTAGATAAAAATCTCCTTCAAAATTAAAAAGTTAGTTTTTGAAATAGAGATCTAGTAATCTACCTCATATGAATAGTATTTTCAAAGCTTGGAATCATTATTATATTTTTATTATTTTTGTTTTGTGAATTACTCATCCTTATTGTAGAGAGTGAGTTCTATCTCTCTTATGTCTGAAAGGTAATTTTACAACTGAGATTTTTTAACGATTATGAAAGGAAGCAAGCTTGTAAAAGATGTGCAAAGAGCACCAAAATGAAAAAAAGGGGCACAGAATAAGCATAAAGCTGAAACGATGCGCAATGTCACCAAATTAGAAAGATACACAAAGTGTATCAAAATCAAAAGAAGCACAAAGTGCGTCAAATAAATTGAAAAAGAGGCACAAAATGAGACCACAAAGAAATAAGCTTTCTTCCCTTTTAGATCTTTAAATGTCTTAGAAAAATCCATGCACCACCTAATTTTTTCAAAAGCTTGAGACGAAAAATCATGATTTTTGATTCCTTATCTTGTAATACTATTATATTAGATATTTTTCTAGAATGAGGCTTGAAAGGATCTCTTGTTGAATCTAATTTCTTTTCTTTTGAATTAGACTTTTGTTTGAAAGGAATTTGAATATGTAAGGTGTATGAGGTAGGAGTTATGAAAGTTAATTTTTTAACTTTTTTTTTGGATTTCAGCGTTATCATTTTCTTCTGATTGGCTTTTGAATTAAAAATCAAAGAAATTCTATTTCACTGGAGCTGATTGATTAAAAAAAATCATATTTTTTTTTGTTTCTATTTTTTTTAATTTGATTTGATTTTGATTTTTTCTTTTTTTGTGTGTTTTTGAGATCCCTGATCTTTCCACCTCCTCCTCCATCTGATCCGGATCCACCTCTCTATTAGCGTTCTATGTTGTGTTGTTTCTAGTTTGTTTTGTTTTATTTTTTTCTTCCTCCTTTTTGTGATGTCAAAAGGGGGAGTTGTTTGTTGTGTTACTAGTAGTTTTCTTTTGTTGCTTTTGTGTTGTAGTTGTTTCAATGTTTGTTGTGTTACTAGTAGTTTCTTTTGTTTCTTTTGTATTTGTAGTTATTTCTTTTGTTATATTTAGTGTCACTATTTGTCAATGATTAGTAAAATTTGCAATGACAAATCTTCTCTTGTATGTGCGTTGATTATTCCTATCTGCTTTATTTGAAACTACTAAATAAATATTTGTCATCATAAAAAAAGGGAGATTGTCATAAATCTAGATTTAAAGATTATAATTTTGATGATAATAAACATTTATGTGTTTTGTTTTTGATTGGCTAACATTTTAGGTATAAAAGATCAAATACAATTGAAGCCAACTCAAGATTGGGTCCGCGTGTGTTTAAATGTAATTTTTTCCTTTCTTGAGTCAAATGTAATGTAATTGATCCCTTAGCTAGGTAACCTTGTACACACACACTTACGGGGAGATTTTTTTGTGAGTTAGAGTTTTTGTTTTAAATTTTGTTCAAATTATCCTAGGCGATATTCATATCATCCTAGACGATCTAGTGAAAATAGAAACCCTAATTAGGGTGACCATATTTAAGTCGGTTTGATTAAGCCGATCGTCCTTGATGATAGATCCACCATCCCAGACGATACGCTCAAATAAAAAATTCTCAGTGGCTAGACTGAGTTAGGCAAGTTATTATTTCTAGAACTTTGGTCTGATCATCTCGGCCGATACATATATCGTCCTGGACGATCCTTCACAATCATGCCTAAATTAGTCTGGTGATTAAGAAAAGTAATTAATATTTGATTGATATGATCATTTCATCCTGGACGATCATAATATTGTCCGGGATGATACATGCAAAATCTAGACCGTCTAGAGCACTTCACCTGGACGATCCAAGAAATCTACTGGATGATATAGGCCTATTTGTACTAATCATCAAGGATGATAGAAATATCATCCTGGCCGATCAAGTCATTTTCAATCGTACAACATATTTGTACAGGACGATCCGAGCAATGCGTAGGATAATTTTGGTCATTTTTGAACTAATCATACAGGCTGATATATATATATCATCCTGGACAATCAAGTCATTTTGAGATTATCCAGCATAAGTTGCCCTATATGACCCGAGCTATCTTCTAGATGAAATTCCTGATTTATACTAATCGTCCCGGACGATCAAAAAATTATACGGGACGGTCATAACAAATTTTGTCTTCTAATCATTTAGAGAAATTAGATCATCCAGGCTGATATATGTGATTTTACACTGATTGTACAGGACGATCGAACGATCGTCCTGGACGATCTTTGATGATCAGTTGAGATTTAGGGCAATTTTTTAACCCTCCTATTTAAGATCTTTTTCGTTCAATCATTAAGATCTTTTGCCACCTTCCTTACCTGAGAGAACCTTGAGAGAGAGAGAGAGAGCTTGGGGGAGAGAGAGAGAGGATCTTATGAGGGGGAGTTTGTGAGGGATTCACAAAGGTTGCTCCAAGTAAGGATCTAAGTCGTCTTCTCTGGTCGTCGTCTCTTATCTTATTGGTGTCTCTATGGAAGGATCGTTTGCAAGAAGATGCAGCTTCTCTATCTACTTCAGGGGGAAGCGACATGAGTCCAGGTTCTCTGCCTACTTCAGGAGAAAGCGAAAGGAGTTCAGGTTCTCTGCCTGCTTCAGGAGGAAGCGAAAGGAGTTTAGGTTCTCTACCTCACCAGATTGGTGGAAAGGAGTTTTTGTACAGGCTTCTCCGCCTTGCTGTGGGAGTAGAAGGAGAGACACTTAGTGTTAGTTCAATACCCAGAGGGGAGGCTCCAGGGAGTGGACGTAGGTCAAGTTTACCGAACCATTATAAAATCTAGTGTGTTCTTTCTGATTATCTTCTGCATTTATTTTTCTGTTGATGATTGTGTGATTGTGATTAATATTCTATTATTATTGAACATCTGTACATCATCGTGAAACTGTAATTATTTTAAAACATTCAAAAAGATTTTTCTAAATCTTTTTTTCTCACAAATTTTTTAAAATAACCAATTCACCTCCCTCTTGGTCAGCCTTGGGACTAGTTAATAAGGGCTTAACATCCCTAACAAACTTTCAATCAATTCTTTAGGGTGACTCTTAGAAATTTTTATTCTCTAGGAAAAGTATTTTTCGCTCCAACATTTTCTTCTAAATTTATCTTTTCAATTCCTTGGAATATATTTTCAATATGATCTTCTAATATTGGCTCTTCCGAAATGCCAAATTCATCAAAAACTACATGTGTGGTCTCCTCAACTATCAAAGTTCTCTTGTTAAAATTCCTATAGGATTTTCCAATGCTAGAATATCATAGAGAAATTTATTCATCACATTTTGGATTAAATTTTTCTAAAGGAGTTTTACCATTTTTGTGAATGAACACCTTACATCCAAAGACATGTAAATATGACAGGTTAGGTGTTCTCTCATTAAGAAGTTCATAGGGTGTCTTGTTCAACTTAAATATAATATTCACCCTATTCAGAACATAACATGATGTACTAACCACTTCAACTTAAAAATATTTTGGAAGTGAATATTCTGCCAACATGGCTCTAGCGGCTTCTATTAAAGTTATGTTCTTTCTTTCAACAACCCCATTCTGCTAAGGGGTCTTAGGTGCTAAAAAGTTGTGATCAATTCCTTATTCCTTATAAAAAGTTTCAAAATTTTCATTTTCAAACTCTCATCCATGATCAATTTGAATTGATAAAATTTCACACCCTAGCTTTCTTTAGATCCAAGTATAAAAACTTCTAAATTTATCAAATGATTCACTTTTATGAGATAAAAATTTGACCCAAGTGAATCTTGAAAATCATGAATGATTACAAATCTAAAAACTTTATCTCCTAGACTTATAGTGCTAATGGTCCAAAAAGATCCATGTGTATGACTTCTAGTGGTTTGCTAGTTCTATGATCTTTAATTGAATGAAAGGTGGACTTCACCTATTTTTCTAATTAACATGCATCACACAGGTGATTCATAGTAAAGTATAGTTTGAGTATTCCTCTAATCAACTTTTTTTGGGTAAATTTTCTAAGATTTTTCATGCTTTTATGACAAAGTTTTCTATGTCATAACCAAGATTCATCATTGATAGTTTTAAGATAAATAGTATTAGAAGACTTCACATAATTTAAATCAAGTATGTATATATTCTTTACCCTATTTTCATGCATCATATCAATTTCATTTAGGCTTATAATGCAACTTGTAGGTAAAAATTTAATGTTAAAGCCCTTATCACACAGCTGACTGATACTTAACAAGTTGTGTTTCAAGCCATCAACCAATAAAATATTCTCAATGAAAAAAATTGTTCTTATTGCCAATCATGCCTGTACCTACCACTCTCCTAGTGGTATTATCTCCAAGTATTACCTTACATCCATTCTTGGCTTCTAATATTATAAATTGATTTATATCTCCAGTCATATATGTTGCAAATTTGGTTTTGATGATGACAAATATGTTTCTATTATGTTTTGCTTGGCTAACCCGTTTCAGGCATAAAAGATCACAAGCAACACAAGCCAACACAAGATCGGGTCCAAGTATGTCTAATGTACTATTTTTTTTTTTGAGTTAATTGTAATATAACTGATCCCCTAGCTAAGTAACCTTTCGTACACACACTCAGGGAGAGAGCTTGAGTGAATTAGAATTTCTATTCAAATTTTTGTTCAGATCGTCCTAGACGATAGACACATCATCCTGGATGATAGACACATCGTCCTGGACGATCAAGTAAAAATAGAAACCCTAATTAGGGCGACCAAGTTAAGTGCGTCTGATTAAGTAGATCGTCTTGGACGATAATTTTATCGTACGGGACGATATGCCCAAATCAGAAATTCTCAGCCGCCAGATCAAGTTAGGCAAGTTTTTATTTTAAGATATTTGGTATGATTGCTCCGGACGATACGTGTATCGTCCTGGACGATCCAGTACAATCATGCCTAAATTAATCTGGTAATTAAGGAAAGTAATTATTGTTTAATTGATACGATCACATCGTTCGGGACGATCGCGAGATCGTCCAGGATGATATGGATCATTTAGTGCATTTCAGCTGTACGACTCGAACTGTGTTCAAGATGATTTGGGCACTTTTTGAACTAATCGTATCAGACAATATCCAGATCATCCAGGATGATCAAGTCATTTTTTGGTCGTCCAACACAATTTTCTCTGGACGACCCGAACTGTCTCCTGGACGATATTCCTCGATTTACACTAATCGTCCCGGACGATCGCAGAATCGTACGGGATGATATGAACAACTTTTAATACTGATCGTCCAGAAGAGCCAAATCGTCCAGGCTGAAATAGCTGATTTTGAACTGATCGTACAGTACGATCTATCGATCGTCCTGGACGATCTTGGCCGACCAGTTGAGATTTAGGGCTATTTTTGAGCCCTCATATAAACGATCTTTTTCTTTGTTTAGAAAATTTTTTTGCCACTTTCCTGTCTAGAGAAACCCTAGAGAGAGAGAGAGTTTGGGAGAGAGAGAGAGGATCTAGTGAGGGGAAGTTTATGAGGGATTCACAAAGGTTGCTCCTAGCACGGATCATAGTCATCTTATTCGTTCTTCGTCTCTTGTCTTTGTGGGTGTTCTTGGAAGGATCGTCGCAAGAAGATCCGGGTTCTCTGCCCGCTTCAGGTGGAAGCAAAAGGAGTCCAGGTTCTCTGCCCGCTTCAGGAGGAAGCAAAAGGAGTTCAGGTTCTTTGCCTCACCGGGTGGTGGAAAGGAGGTTTTTATACAAGCTTCTCCGCCTTACTGTGGGAGCAAAAGGAGAGTCACTTTTTGTTTAGTGCAATACCCGGAGGGGAGGCTCCGGGGAGTGGACGTAGGTCAAGTTGACCGAACCACTATAAAATCTGGTTTGCTTTTCTGATTCTATTTTGCACTTTACTTTTCTGATATTAACTGCTTGGGTGAATATCTGTGATTGATCTTTTCGTTCTTGTTTACTTGTTTCCACTGCAAAGTATCAAAAAGTTTTTTCTGTTGCTCGTGAAATTTTTAAATAACCAATTCACCCCCTTCTTGGTTAGCCTCGGGACTAGTTCACTAGGGATTAACATCCCTATCAAATTATCAATATACTTTGAACATCCACTGTCTGGTACCAAATGCTCTCACGAGATTTTGTATGAGAGCGTTTCTATAAAATGATCAAATGTTAGACTTGGGAACCCAAATAAATTTGGGTTCATCTCTTAGCAATGATAAACAAAATGCATGCATGATATGCTGTATTTGATGTATCTTACATCTTCACACTAAATGTGTTCTACTATGAATAGTGCAAGTGTGAAAAATATGTCCTGTCATGCCACATGAAAAATATTTCACACTAGGAAAAGGATTTCTTAATCTATATGAGTTATAATGTCTATTCCTAAATTTTGAACTTGTATGTCTTTGCTTAGATTTATAAAATTATTTAAGTGTGGGAATTGATTTACTTTCCATAATTACTTTCAATTCTATTTTGAAATATGAGTTTGCATTTTCTTACATTAAAATTTCTATTTTCAAATTAATTTCCCTATATTTACCTTCTTCCATAAAAACTTTACAATCATTTTCAAGTTTTGTATGTGATGATTTCAATAGTTTATGCTTTTTATTCAAATCATCGAATTCATCCAATAAGTTCATGTGATTTCTATCAATATTTGTATGATCGTTCCTAAGAATTTCATGCTCTTTTTGTAAATTCAAATGATCAATATTAAGTTTAGCATGCAGTTTTTTGAGTTTCCTATATGCATTATGTATTTTCTCAGAAACTTTAAATAATTCATCATAAAATAAATTACATACCTCTTCTTGATCCGAATGATCAAATTTGTCTGCCATTAAACATAAGTTTGTGACTTCTTCTTTTGCTTCTATTTCTGAGGTGTCTAAAGCTGAGTCAGCCTAGAAAGCTTTCTGCATTCTTCTCTTGCCCTTCCTCACGTTGGTTATTTCCTCAACTTTCTCCTTTCTAGGATTAGCTTTGATATTAGGGCAATCTGTCTTAATATGTCCAGGCTTCCTATATTCATATCAAATAACATCATTTGAAATTTTAGTACTTTATGGAACTTACCCTTCTTCCACTGCTGACGTCTCCATTGCTTTCTTCTTAGGTAACTTTTGAATTACCTCGTTATGAGTACAATATCTTCTTCATCCTCAATCTGTGATTGATCACTTTTTGAGTCATCCGCTTTCAGTGTAATGTTCTTTTTTTTTTCTTGTCACCTGCATCAATCTGTCTTTGAGTCACTCCTTGCTCGTAAGCAATCAGTGATCCAAGCAGATTATTAATAGAATATATATTTAAGTCTTTTGACTCCATAATGGTGGTTATCTTTGCATCATAAGTAGTAGGTAAATAATATAGGATTTTATTTACTTTTTCTGAATTCATTAGTTTCCTATCTAAAGCATGCAATGAGATAACTATCTGAGTAAAACGTGTATACATATCAGAGATTGATTCATTGAATTTTATGCAAAAAAATTCATAATTGTGTAATAGAATATTCAATATGGATTGTTTAACCTCATTAGTTTCTTCATATATAATGCAAAGTCTATCCATTTTTCTTTTCCAAATTTACAGGTTGAAACATGCATATAGTCCTCAGACTTTAGTGCACAGAAAAAATTGTTTAAACATTTTGCATTTAATCGAGCTAGTTCTTTTTTCTCTACTGTCCAATCAGTAAAGGTGCTTCAATCCTAATGCCATCAACAAGTCTAGTAGGACTAGTGTAACCTTCCTGTACTAAAATTCACATGGGGTAGTTAAGTGATTACAGAAAAGTAGACATGCTAGTTTTCCAAAAGTCGAAAGGAATGTTATCAAACAATGGGGGTCTTGTGATCGAATATCCTTAAAGAGTATTCTGATTTACAAAAGTAGTCATAATCATTTTTTAAAAAGTAATCTAAAGTTTAATTTTTGAAATGGGCTCTGATTCCACTTGAAAGTACGTGCAGGTTATTAGACCTAGTAGTACAGTCCCAAGGCTAACCAAGAGGGGGGGGGGGTGAATTGGTAATTTAATTTTTTTTTGGATTTCTATGAAACCAATTTCTAGAAAATTTAATGATCCTGAAGCTAGCAGTTGATTAGATATGATTTTAGCAAAATACATTCTCAACTATAGAAAATAAAAAGTGTAAAAAATAAAAGTGCGATAAAAGGAAGTAAAGAATAGAAGACATCAAATTTTATAGTGGTTCAATCCAACAAGATCTACGTCCACTCCCTAGAGACTCCTTCTCTAGGTATTGCACTACTTAATAGTGTCTCTCCTTTTGCCCCAATAGTAAGGCGGAGAAGCCTTTACAAACTCTCTTCCACTAACCCAGTACGGGAGAGAACCGATGCCTTTCTCACTCTCCAAGTGATGGCAGCATACCAAATCATCCTTTTTCACCCTCCTGGTGAAGACAGAGAACCCAATGGCCTTTCTCACCCTCTTGGTGATGGAATATTACTAACATCCTTTCTCACACTCCTGGTGACGGTAAAGTACCGGATCTTTTCCAAAGATCTTCTCTCAAGAGTCTTCAAAGAGGTGGGGCAGAGATTTGAAGTACATTTAAAGGGATCCTCACCTTTGGGCAACCTTGTAAACCCTTTACAATTTTCACTTATAAGATATCTCAATTCTCACTCCCAAACACTGTCGTTGCCAGGTCCCAAGTCCTGGATGAGAAAAGTGGAGGGTTGCGTTAGGTAGTCGACAGCCAGTGTAAAACTTGTCGAATAATAATGACATGAATCCTTTAAGAAATTATGTTAATGCTAGGGCGTCCCCTGGAAGAGACGCATTGTATGGCCTGAATACAGCGATAAGTGTGCAAGGGCCGCTATACCGCCACTCAGGTGCAGTGTTAAATAGGCAAGGGTTCCCTCATCAAGGACAGATGTGGGCAAAGAAACTAGTCCATGAAACTAAAATTAGGATATGGACTTGGAATATAGGTTCCCTTACAGGAAAATTAATGAAATTAATAGATATTATGATTCATAGGAAGATAAATATTCTGTGCATTCAGGAAACTAAATGGGTTGGAGAGAAGGCTAAGGAGATTGATAGTTTAGGATTTAAACTTTGGTATTCAAGTAGGAGTCGTATTAGAAATGGTGTAGGCATGATTTTAGATAAGAGTTTGAAGGATAATATTACAAATATTAATAGAATTAGAGATAGAGTTATAGCTTTAAAGATTATTGTTGATGATAAGATTGTTAACATTATAAGTGCTTATGCTCCTCAAGTGGGTTTGGATATGGATTCAAAATTAAAATTTTGGAATGACTTAGAAGAATTAATACAAAAGATACCTCTTGAAGAAAGAGTTTTTATTGGAAGAGATTTAAATGGATATATTGGTAGAGAGGTAGATGATTTTAAAAGCATTCATGATGGCCATGGGTTTGGAACGACAAACAAAAGTGATAAGTCCATATTAGATTTTTGTTTAGCTTATGATTTTTTAATTGCTAATACTTTATTTAAGAAAAGGAATGAGCATCTCATTACTTATAAAAATTGATATAGTACAACTCAGATTGATTATTTTCTTATAAGAAAATTAAATCGTTTAGATTGCAAAGATTGTAAAGTTATTCCGAGTGAAAACTTATGTACCCAACATCGTTTATTAGTTTTGGACTTGAAGATAATGGGGAAGAAAATAAAAAATAAAGTAAAATAATTTTCTAGGATTAGATGGGGGCATTTAAAGAATATTAACAAAAATATTTTTGAGAGTAAGATTTTAGATCTTAAGATTTTGTCTGTGTATGAGGATGTTAATGTTATGTGGAAAAAAGTGGCTAGTTATATTAAGAATATTGCAAAAGATGTGCTTGGAGTTTCAAAGGGAAAAGCTCCTAATAGTAAAAATAGTTGGTGGTGGAATCCAAATGTACAAGAAAAGATTAAAAATAAGAAGATTTGTTATAAAAATTGGTTTAATTATAAAAATTCTGATAATTGGAAATTATATAAAGAGGCACGTAAGGAATCTAAGAAAGCAATATGCGGTGTAAAGAGTTTAGCTTTTAGTGATTTATATAATAGATTAGATACTAAAGAAGGAGAAAGATATATGTATAAGTTAGCCAAACAAAGAGATAGGAGTAGTAAGGATTTAGTTCAAGTGAAGTGTATTAAGGATGAAGATCAAAAAGTACTTTTTTTAGAAGATGATATTCAACAAAGGTGGATGTGATATTTTGCTAAACTTTTTAATGAATAATGTGAACATAAAATTGACTGTAGTGACCTTAGCACCCTAAATGAAAATAAAGATTTTTATTTTTATCAGCGTACTAGTAAAACTTATTAGAGAGGCTTTAAAGAAAATGAAGGGTGGAAAAGCTGTTGGACCTGATGATATTCCAATAGAGGTGTGGAAATGCTTAGGAGATGAGGGAATTTCTTATCTTATTAAACATTTTAATACTATTTTGAAGACTAAAAAGATGCCAGATGAGTGGAGAATGAGTGTGTTAATCTCTATTTTTAAGAATAAAGGTGATGCACAAGATTATACGAATTATTGAGGAATTAAGTTAATGTGTCATACTTTAAAACTATGGGAACGAGTTATGGAGCACAGGTTGCGGCGTGATACTAATGTTTCTCAAAATCAATTTAGATTCATGCCAGGTAGGTCTACTATGGAAGCCATACATTTATTAAGAGGTTTGATGGAGAAATGTAGAGAGAGTAAGGAGGATTTACTTATGATAATTATTGATTTAGAAAAAGCATATGATAAAGTTCCAAGAGAAGTGCTATGGAGAGTTCTTGAAAAGAAAGGAGTTAATAACGCTTATATTCAAATCATTAAAGATATATATGCATGAGCTATTACTTGTGTTCAAATATAAGGTGGTTTGACCAAGTATTTCCATATTTCGGTTGGATTACGTCAAGGATCAGCCTTAAGCCCATATCTTTTTGCTTTAGTCATGGATGTTCTCACTAGACATTTGCAAGAGGATGTACCTTGGTGTATGCTTTTTGCTGATGATATTCTTCTTGTTGATAAGACTAGAGAGGGAGTTGAAGGTAAACTAGAATTGTGGAGGTCAACCTTAGAGTCTAAAGATTTTCGCTTGAGTAAATCTCAAATGGAATATATGGAGTGTAATTTTATTAATAATAGACATAATGAGGGGATTGTGACTTTGGCCGATCAAGTCATTAATAAGAGTACACGTTTTAGATATCTTGGATCTATTGTTCAGAGTGATGGTGAAATAGATGGGGATATTATCGGTAGAATCCAAGTTGGATGGTTGAAGTGGAGGAATGCGTCGGGCTTATTGTGTGATATAAAAGAACCCCTCAAAATTAAGGGAAAATTCTATAAGATGGTGATGAGACCTGCAATGCTTTATGGTGCCGAATGTTGGCCATTAAAATAGAAGCATAATTCTAAGTTAAGTGTTGCAGAGATGAGGATGCTCAGGTGGATGAGTGGCTTTACCCTTAGAGATAGGATACGAAATGAGCATATTCGTGAAAAGGTTGGAGTAGCTCCAGTGGAAGATAAGATTAGAGAGAGTCGCTTTAGATGGTTTGGTCACATAAAATGGCGGCCTCCCGGTGACACGGTTAGGAAAGTAGAGGTCTTAGATTTGACTTATGTTAAGAAAGGTAGAGGTAGACCTAAAAAGACTTGGTTAGAAAATATTAAAAATTATCTTTCTTTATTAGATTTAAACGAGAATTTGACTTTTAATAGGACACAATGGAGAAAAAGGATTCATATAGCCGACCCCATGTAGTGGGATAAAGGCTTGATGTTTTTGTTGTTGTTGTTGTAGATTTTTGATAGTCAGTTTTGGGACACTTATATATGAAAGACAAGAAAAAACCATCCAGAAAACTAAAAATTTCAAGTTGAACGTACCCAGGTCATATAGTACGATCGATGATCATCTGTACGAATAGTACAAAAATCCATGTACGATCCTGTATGAATTCCATTTCGTACTCTATAGATCGTCTGTACGAACTGACATTGGATTGTACGAACAGTTCAAAACTAAACTCATTCGTCTGGTACGATCATGTATGAACCCCATTTCATACTCTATTAGTCGTCTATACGAACAGACATCGTACATTACAAACAGTTAAAACAAATCATATTTTCCTGGTATAAAGAGGATAATACTATTTAAAAGTACGAGATGCGCCAAGAGGGGGGGTGAATTGGTATTTTAAAAATTTAACCCTACATAAGAGTTCTAATTTTTTTTTTGTATTTTCAAAATATAATTTAACGACCAATGTGCGGAAGCAAATACAACGTTCACAACGATAAAATTGATAGTTCAATTTTGGATTTTACACTACGAGATTTAAATACTGATTCTTCACCAAGCAATTAAAACGCACAAATTAAAAGCATGAAAAGTAAAGTACGGTAAACAGGAAAAAACACACCAGAGATTTTTATAGTGGTTCGGTCACTTGACCTACGTCCACTCCCCAGAGTCCTCTACGCCGGGATTTGCACTAGTAAAAGTTGACTCTCCTTTTGCCCCCACAGCAAGGCGGAGAAGCCTTTACAATACTCACTTTCACCTCCCTCGGTGCGGCGGAATACCAAACGCTATGTCACCCTCCTGGTGACGGCAGCGGACCTTCTCCTTTTTCTCCCTCCTGGAGATGGCAGAGTACCTTGGCGATGTTGATCTTGAAGTGACTCTTCCCTCGAGAACTTTCTTGAAGCTTCCAAAGCCACAAGAGGAGCAAAACATGCAGCTAGCTTGGAGCCACCGTGTGATCCCCTCACACTAATTCTCCCTCACGCTCAAGCTCACCTTCACCTTCCTCTCTCAAGCTCTAGATCTCTCCAAAAACTTCTCTCTACCGAATCCCCTTCTTTTTCCTCCAAGCCTCTCACAGCAAAAGGATTGATCAACAACTTCCTAAAGAAAATTTTAAGTTGTTTTTATATCAGGCTTCAGAAAACCCTAAAAGTTTCAACTTTAGCATTTCTGTTCTTACAGTATGATTTATAATCGTACAGTACGATCAGTTCAATTACAGCTCCGTCCAGTACGAGTACAGACGAACAGTTATCGAATTTTATTCATATCGTACTGTACGATACGTATATCATACAGGACGATACTATTGATTCGTTCTGTTCGTACAGGATGAACTGTGGGACGATCCTCGGGACGAAAGAATTCGTCTCTGTCAGTCGTCCAGCACTCCTTGAATCGTACAGTACGATCGACATATAAATTAGAAACCAACGTTTATTTCCTGATTAGGGAGATAATTTTGGCAAGTTTTAATTAATCGTACTGTACGATCCATATCGTACAGTACGAACAGTTCAGAAAATCAAATTCAAAAACTTACCAAACTTATTCTGGCGGCTAGGGTTTCACAATTACATATTATCGTACAGTACGATAAGTTTGTAAACTTAATCATTCGAAAAATAGCCGTTAGCCTGAGTATTTTTAATTAATCGTACAGTACGATCTAAGGTCGTACAGTACGATGTGCAAAAAAAAAATTATCATTTTTAAAAAAATTCTCCCCCTGTGTGTGTGCATGGTTGCTCCTTTCACATGCATGCTTCTGTGGCAGACTCAAAAAATAAAAATAAAGAAATAAAAATTACAGACTCTTCAACATCCTATTCTACCCGGTTTGAGTCTCCAGCAATCTTTAGCAGTGTGCATCTGACCTGAAATGTTAGTGCTCATATACAAAGATTAAACATTTTAATCTAACAGAAGTCTATATTTACTCAGTAAATATTAGTTGTCACCATCAAAATTAAGTGCTCGGGATCCTGGATTTCAACAATCTCCCCCTTTTTGATGGTGTCAAATAATATTTTCTGATGGACAGATGTTCTGACTTCTTTAGCTCCCCCTCAGAAGAGTAGCTTATTAATTTTCAAATAGGAGGAGAAGAAACAGTTTTTTTTATTTTTTTTATTATAACATAAATAAAACAATAAGATAGAGAAAAAAAATAATTGTACTGAGAACATAAACAACCAATAGCATTTAATAGTAAGCAAAAATATAATACAAAACACACAGAAAAGTCTCCCCCTTTTGACAACACCAAAAAGGGAAGAAAAAGAAAAAACAAGTACACTGATAACAAAACAGAAAATAGAAACATCTACAACAACCTAAAAATCTGGATCCTGATCTCGAGGTGGTGGTGGAGGGTCGGGAAACAGCTGGTGGTACTGATGAAGGGAGGCGAACTGGTGATCGATCGATGTGAAGCGCTCCCTAAACCATTTCATATCCGTGTCATGCTCCTGATGTTGCTGAGCAATGTGGGCATCCAACCGAGTCTCCAGACGATCAAGTCGGCAAATAATATCGTCGTGAGGGTAGGCGAGAGGAGCAAGGCCAGGTGGTTGGATTGGTGGTGGCGGAGGTGCGTCAGCAGGAGCAGCAGCCTCTTCATCATCAAACTCGGGATCGGCGGGAGTGGCCCCCCGATGGAACAAGATACGAAAGGAGGCATCCGAGTAAAAGATAGGAAGGTGATCAGGAGGTAGCGGATAATGTAGCTGGTATTTTGCATCTAGAATGTATCCAATGACATGCCCTAAAGCAAGGTTCAGTTTACGACGGGCACCGGGATATCGGAAGGCAGACAAGGTATGAATGTAGTCAAACACCATTTGGGCTTCATTTAATTTTGTGCCAGACATGATTAGATAGGTGACGACAGAGAGTAGTGGAGTAATATGGATGCGGTCTTTAGCTTTAGGTATAATGGATGTGCGTAGGACATGCTGGATAACGCGGGCATTTTGATTTAAGGTTTGGACCAGAGGTAGATGTTGATTGGAGGGGACACCTCTAATGGTCATATTGACTGACGTCCAATCATAGTCTTGGGAGATCATGGATTGGGGTCGAGGGCCATCAGAGGACAGCCCTATGTGCTCAGCAATGTCGTTGACGGTGATAATGACATTCTGTTTACAGACATACGACGTGAAAGTGGTGTTTTCAAGGTTAACTCGGATATTTGCAAAAAACTCAAACAAGAGTTCGGAGTGAAACAGAAAAGCGAGAGTCAGAAGAAATTGAAGGGTCGTGGAAGCGAACAGATTCATCACCTCAAAACTTAAGGCGGCTTGATTTAACATGCGGGAGGGAGTGAACTTGGCTTCCTTGATTTTATTATACGCTTTCTCGTCCGCAGCGAAGAGAAAACGATCATCGAAATACCGAGAGGAGGAAGAGCTCCCGACGATCATACGACCGCGCTTACTGGACCCAGACATTTTGGAAGAAAGGATTGGATGAATGATGAAATTTAGAGGGATTGAAGGTGAGGAGAAATGGCAAGGAATCCCTCCCGTTTTATAGAATTTGAAGAATATCGTATAGTACGATCGAGTATCGTACAGTACGATATGCGCAATAATGTCGTCTGGACGACTTTTCAAAAAAGTGAGTCAAATCGTACAGTACGATCAGTATCGTACTGTATGAATGTGAGTGTGAGGCGTTCATCCCAATGAGTCATCTGAACGACTTTTGACAAAAGTGTTCGTACAGTACGAACAGGTGTTCGTACAGTATGATAGGCAATAATGTTCGTACCGGCCAATTTAAATTCATCCTAATCTGTTTGACACGTGGATCGTACAGTACGTTTGGTAGTTCGTACAGTACGATGACCAATAATTAGTATCGTACAGTAAGAGTGGTGAATCGTACAGTACGATAGGTATAAGACATGAAAGATCTGGACCGTGAATGGGAATGGACGGCTGAGATTGGAGTGATTTGAACCTTATCGTACAGTACGATAGTAGATCGTACAGTACGATTGTCAGAGAATATCAAAGTTTGTGAGCAACATGGGAAGAGGATCAGGAATCCAATTTTTTGTGTTGTTTTTTTTTGTTACATTAGGCGTGAATGTCTATGACACCTAATTTGGTTCGTAAAGTGCTAAATGTGTCATAACCTAATGGTTTTGTGAAAATGTCCGCCAATTGATCTTCAGTAGCAACGTGGTGCAGTTCAGTATCTCCGTTGGCTACATGATCTCTAATGAAATGATGTCTAATGTCTATATGTTTGGTTCGTGAGTGTTGAATTGGATTTTTGGATATGCAAATAGCACTAGTATTGTCACACATGATCGGAATGGTTCCTACAGGTAGTCCTAGATCTACAAGCTGTTGTTTTAACCACAACACTTGTGCAACACAGCTACCTACCGCTATATATTCCGCTTCGGCTGTGGATATGGCTACTGAATTTTGTTTCTTACTGGACCATGAAACTAATGATTATCCAATGAATTGACAAGTGCCAGAAGTGCTTTTTCTATCTACCCTACATCCTGCAAAGTCTGAATCTGAGTATCCTAAGATTTCAAAAGAAGTGCTGTGTCTAGGATACCAAATTCCTAAATTCAGGGTGCCTAGAAGATATCTAAGAATTCTTTTGACAGCAGTCATGTGAGATTCTTTCAGGTCAGCTTGAAAACGGGCACAGAGACACACACTAAATATTATATCTGGTCTACTGGCAGTCAGATAGAGAAGCGATCCAATTATTCCCCTATACCTCTTTTGATCTACAGACTTCCCACTAGGATCTTTATCTAATTGAATATTAGAGCTCATGGGTGTATTCATAGCCTTAGCATTGTCCATTTCATATTTTTTCAAAATATCGTTGATGTACTTAGACTGGCTAAGAAACATTCCACCTTCCGTTTATTTTACACTAAATCCAAGGAAGTAACTAAGTTCGCCCATCATACTCATTTCAAACTCGTCGCTCATTGTTTTTGAAAATTCATTACATAGGTTTTTCTCCATCGATCCGAATAATATGTCATCTACATAAATCTGAACAATGAGTACTTCAACTCCTACATTCTTCAAAAATAAGGTGGTGTCCACACTACCCTTTACAAAGCCTCTATCTAGTAGGAACGTACTAAGTCTTTCATACCAGGCTCTAGGTGCTTGTTTTAACCCGTACAGTGCCTTTTTCAGTTTGAACACGTGGTTTGGAAATTGTGAGTTTTCAAACCCCGAAGGTTGCTCCACATACACATCTTCCTTGATTACTCCATTCAGGAAGGCACTCTTTACGTCCATTTGATACAGCTTAAAATCCCTAAAACAAGCAAAAGCTAACAGTACCCTGATGGCTTCTAGTCTAGCTACTGGAGCAAAGGTTTCTTCAAAATCTATTCCTTCAATTTGGTTATACCCCTTCGCTACTAACCTAGCCTTGTTTCTTACTACTATTCCTGAGTCATTCATCTTATTTTTAAAGACCCACTTAGTTCCAACCACACTTTGCTCTTTAGGCCTTTTGACTAACTCCCATACATCATTCCTAACGAATTAGTTCAACTCTTCTTGCATTGCTAGGATCCAAAATTCATCTCCTAAGGCTTGATCTATACTCGTGGGTTCAATCATAGATATGAATGCAGAATGGCTAACCTCTTTCCTAAGTCCATGCCTAGTTTTTACCCCTTCTGATGGGTCTCCTAAGATCAGCTCTCTAGGATGACTAGAAGAAAATTTCCAATCTTTAGGCAGATGTTCCTGAGGTTCCGCTCTAGTCTCTATGGTAATGGTTTCTACTTCCCGTATAACCTCAACTTCTTCTTCTTCATGATTAGGTTCAGATGTCTTATTGGATTCATCAAATACCACATGAGTGGACTCTTCTACTACTAGGGTTCTCTTATTGAATATTCTATAGGCTTTACCTACAGATGAGTAGCATAGGAAAACCCCTTCAGTAGATTTAGGATCAAACTTTCCTAAGGGTGACTTGCCATTGATTAGGATGAAGCATTTGCACCCGAAAATGTGTAAGTGGGAAAGATTGGGTGTCCTACCCTTAAGCAACTCATAGGGTGTCTTATTAAGTTTGGATCTAATATTTACCCTATTTAATACAAAGCATGCGGTATTTACTGCTTCTGCCCAAAAGTATCTAGGGAGAGTGTATTCAGCTAACATAGCCCTAGCAGCTTCAACTAAAGTTCTATTCTTTCTTTCTGCTATTCCATTTTGCTGAGGAGTTCTAGGGGCAGAGAAATTATGTTCTATTCCAACCTCTTTACAAAAAGATTCAAATTTATCATTCTCAAATTCCCCATCGTGATCACTATGAATTGTTGAAATTACACATCCTAATTTCCTTTGAATCCAAGTGGAGAAAATTCTAAATTCTTCAAATGACTCACTCTTATGAGCTAGGAATCTCACCCAAGTAAACCTAGAGTAGTCATCTACTATTACAAACCCTACAACTTCCCTCCTAGGCTGGCTGTACTAACAGGTCCGAACAGGTCCATGTGGAGAGTTTCTAGTGGCCTAGTGGTGCTGATATCCTTGATTGCATGAAATGAAGATTTAACTTGTTTTCCTAATTGGCAAGCATCACAAAGATGGTCCTTAGTAAAGTCTAACTTTGGTATGCCTCTAACTAAGTCTTTCTGAGTGATGTTCCTAAGTGTTTTCATACTAGCATGGCATAGTCTCCGATGCCATAGCTAAGAGTCATCTGCTATTGTTTTCAGACACAAAGAGTTTGAGGTTTCAATGTAGTTCAAGTCTAACATGTAAACATTATTTATACGTTTTCCTTCTAACATAAGTGAATCATTTAAACTAATCATGCATTTGTTAGACAGAAATTTTATATGAAAGCCCTTGTCACATAGTTGACTTATACTTAAAAGATTGTGCTTTAAACCATCCACTAAAAGTACATTCTCAATAATTAAATTTTTAGTATTTCCAATGATACCTGAGCCCACCACTTTTCTGGTGGTGTTGTCTCCCAAAGTTACCTTGCCTCCTGACCTGGCCTCCAGTGTCACGAACTGCTTCATGTCTCCAGTCATATGTCTCGAGCAGCCACTGTCCAGGTACCACATGCTCTCACTAGGTCTTTTATGAGAGCAGCCCTACAATGTCAATCATGGATTAGCTTTGGGAACCCAAGTGAGTTTGGGTTCCACATCATGCTTATATGAATGAAATGTATGCATGTTATGCTGTGATGAATGCGATTTTGGTCTCCACACTAGATGTGTCCTATAGTGAATTGAGCACGTGCGAGCTATGTGACCTAGCATGCCACAAGAATAACATCTAACACCTGGAAATGGGTTCACTAATCTACGAGGGTGGTAGTGCCTATTTCTGGGTTTGGATGATGCATGCCGTGCTGGTTTTGAATGAGATGATTCACATGGTTGAGGCTGATAGAACTCAGCAAACGTGGGGGGTCTTTATTATTTTCAAATGCATGAAGTTTTTCATTTAAAAATTTGTTCTCATTGTTAAGACTTGCATATTCGAATCTCAATGCATGCTCACTACTACTAAGTTCCCCTGCTAGTTCTTCTAGTTCCTTAAATACATTCTTTAATTCAACATGTGATGATTTCAAGGTATCGTGTGCAGTGGTTAACTCAATATGCTTCTTGTTTAATGCATCATATTCATCAAGCAAAGACATATGATCTTTATCTAAGTCAAAAAAATTCTTTACTACACTAGCATGCTCCTTTTGTAAAGTACTAAACTCAGTATTAAGACTAACATGCTTTTTCTTCAACTTTCTATACGAGTCATGGATTTTTTCAGAAATAACAAGCAGTTCATCGTAAGACAGTTCACATACCTCATCTTGATCTGATTGATCAAGATTATCATTAGTCATAAGACACAGATTCGTTACCTCCTCCTCTGCTTCTTCTTCCGATGATTCTGAGGCAGAGTCGGCCCAAAACGCTTTCAATTACAGCTCTGTCCAGAACGAGTACAGACAAACAGTTATCGAATTTTATTCATATCATACTGTACGATACGTATATCGTACAGGACGATACTGTTGATTCGTACTATTCGTACAGGACGAACTGTGGGACGATCCTCGGGACGAAAGAATTCGTCTCTGTCAGCCGTCCAGCACTCCTTGAATCGTACAGTATGATCGACATATAAATTAGAAACCAACGTTTATTTCCTGATTAGGGAGATAATTTTGGCAAGTTTTAATTAATCGTACTGTACGATCCATATCGTACAGTACGAACAGTTCAGAAAATCAAATTAAAAAACTTACCAAACTTATTCTGGCGGCTAGGGTTTCACAATTACATATTATCGTACAGTACGATATGGAT
The DNA here is from genome assembly GCA_019925795.1 of Dendrobium chrysotoxum. Lineage (NCBI taxonomy): Eukaryota > Viridiplantae > Streptophyta > Magnoliopsida > Asparagales > Orchidaceae > Dendrobium > Dendrobium chrysotoxum. Next base: position 6,415,713 of record CM034309.1, read on the forward strand.
TGTACAGTACGATAAGTTTGTAAACTTAATCATTCGAAAATTAGCCATTAGCCTGAGTATTTTTAATTAATCGTACAGTACGATCTAAGGTCGTACAGTACGATGTGCAAAAAAAAATTTATCATTTTAAAAAAAATTCTCCCCCTGTATGTGTGCATGGTTGCTCCTTTCACATGCATGCTTCTGTGGCAGACTCAAAAAATAAAAATAAAGAAATAAAAATTATAGACTCTTCAACATCCTATTCTACCCGGTTTGAGTCTCCAGCAATCTTTAGCAGTGTGCATCTGACCTGAAATGTTAGTGCTCATATACAAAGATTAAACATTTGTAATCTAACGAAAGTCTATATTTACTCAGTAAATATTAGTTGTCATCATCAAAATTAAGTGCTCGGGATCCTGGATTTCAATAATCTCCCCCTTTTTGATGGTGTCAAATAATATTTTCTGATGGACAGATGTTCTGACTTCTTTAGCTCCCCCTCAGAAGAGTAGCTTATTAATTTTCAAATAGGAGGAGAAAAAATAGTTTTTTTTTTGTTTTTTTTTATTATAACATAAATAAAACAACAAGATAGAGAAAAAAAACAAATGTACTGAGAACATAAAAAACCAATAGCATTTAATAGTAAGCAAAAACATAATACAAAACACACAGAAAAGTCTCCCCCTTTTGACAACACCAAAAAGGGAAGAAAAAGAAAAAATAAGTACACTGATAACAAAACAAAAAACAGAAACATCTACAACAATCTAAAAATCTGGATCCTGATCCAGAGGTGGTGGTGGAGGGTCGGGAAACAGCTGGTGGTACTGATGAAGGGAGGCGAACTGGTGATCGATCGATGTGAAGCGCTGCCTAAACCATTTCATATCCGTGTCATGCTCCTGATGTTGCTGAGCAATGTGGGCATCCAACCGAGTCTCCAGACGATCAAGTCGGTGAATAATGTCATCGTGAGGGTAGGCGGGAGGAGCAAGGCCAGGTGGTTGGATTGGTGGTGGCGGAGGTGCGTCAGCAGGAGCAGCAGCCTCTTCGTCATCAAACTCGGGATCGACGGGAGCGGCCCCCCGATGGAATAAGATACGAAAGGAGGCATCCGAGTAAAAGATAGGAAGGTGATCAGGAGATAGCGGATAATGAAGCTGGTATTTTGCATCTAGAATGTATCCAATGACATGCCCTAAAGCAAGGTTCAGTTTACGACGGGCACCGGGATATCGGAAGGCAGACAAGGTATGAATGTAGTCAAACACCATTTGGGCTTCATTGAATTTTGTGCCAGACATGATTAGATAGGTGACGACAGAGAGTAGTGGAGTAATATGGATGCGGTCTCCAGCTTTAGGTATAATGGATGTGCGTAGGACATGCTGGATAACGCGGGCATTTTGATTTAAGGTTTGGACCAGGGGTAGATGTTGATTGGAGGGGACACCTCTAATGGTCATATTGACTGACGTCCAATCATAGTCTTGGGAGATCATGGATTGGGGTCGAGGGCCGTCAGAGGACAACCCTATGTGCTCAGCAATGTTGTTGACGGTGATAACGACATTCTGTTTACAGACATACGACGTGAAAGTGGTGTTTTTAAGGTTAACTCGGATATTTGCAAAAAACTCAAACAAGAGTTCGGAGTGAAACGGAAAAGCGAGAGTCAGAAGAAATTGAAGGGTCGTGGAAGCGAACAGATTCATCACCTCAAAACTTAGGGCGGCTTGATTTAACATGCAGGAAGGAGTGAACTTGGCTTCCTTGATTTTATCATACGCTTTCTCGTCCGCAGCGGAGAGAAAACGATCATCGAAATGCCGAGAGGAAGAGCTCCCGACGATCATACGACTGCGCTTACTGGACCCAAATATTTTGGAAGAAAGGATTGGATGAATGATGAAATTCAGAGGGATTGAAGGTGAGGAGAAATGGCAAGGAATCCCTCCCGTTTTATAGAATTTGAAGAATATCGTACAGTACGATCGAGTATCGTACAGTACGATATGCGGAATAATGTCGTCTGGACGACTTTTCAGAAAAGTGAGTCAAATCGTACAGTACGATCAGTATCGTATTGTACGAATGTGAGTGTGAGGCGTTCGTCCCAATGGGTCGTCTGAACGACTTTTGACAAAAGTGTTCGTACAGTACGAACAGGTGTTCGTACAATACGATAGGCAATAATGTTCGTACCGACCGATTTAAATTCATCCTAATCTGTTTGATACGTGGATCGTACAGTACGTTTGGTAGTTCATACAGTACGATGACCAATAATTAGTATCGTACAGTACGAGTGGTGAATCGTACAGTACGATAGGTATAAGACATGAAAGATCTGGACCGTGAATGGGAATGGACGGCTGAGATTGGAGTGATTTGAACCTTATCGTACAGTACGATAGTAGATCGTACAGTACGATTGTCAGAGAATATCAAAGTTTGTGAGCAACATGGGAAGAGGATCAGGAATCTAATTTTTTGTGTTTTTTTTTGTTACATTAGGCGTGAATGCCTATGACACCTAATTTGGTTCGTAAAGTGCTAAATGTGTCATAACCTAATGGTTTTGTGAAAATGTCCGCCAATTGATCTTCAGTAGCAACGTGGTGCAGTTCAATATCTCCATTGGCTACATGATCTCTAATGAAATGATGTCTAATGTCTATATGTTTGGTTCGTGAGTGTTGAATTAGATTTTTGGATATGCAAATAGCACTAGTGTTGTCACACATGATTGGAATGGTTCCTACAGGTAGTCCTAGATCTACAAGCTGTTGTTTTAACCACAACACTTGTGCAACACAGCTACCTACTGCTATATATTCCGCTTCGGCTGTGGATAGGGCTACTGAATTTTGTTTTCTACTGGACCATGAAACTAATGATTGTCTAATGAATTGACAAGTGCCAGAAGTGCTTTTTCTATCTACCCTATATCCTGCAAAGTCTGAATCTGAGTATCCTAAGATTTCAAAAGAAGTGCTGTGTCTAGGATACCAAATTCCTAAGTTCGGGGTGCCTATAAGATATCTAAGAATTCTTTTGACAACAGTCATGTGAGATTCTTTCGGGTCAGCTTGAAAACGGGCACAGAGACACACACTAAACATTATGTCTGGTCTACTGGTAGTCAGATAGAGAAGCGATCCAATTATTCCCCTATACCTCTTTTGATCTACAGACTTCCCACTGGGATCTTTATCTAATTGAATATTAGAGCTCATGGGTGTATTCATAGCCTTAGCATTGTCCATTTCATATTTTTTCAAAATATCGTTGATGTACTTAGACTGGTTAAGAAACGTTCCACCTTCCGTTTATTTTACACTAAATCCAAGGAAGTAACTAAGTTCGCCCATCATGCTCATTTCAAACTCGTCTAGGATGATCCAGTACACATCCATTTTTATACTTTGTGAATCATCTGTACGAACACATTTCTTACAGTACAAACAGTACAAAAATTTTCAGGCATGATTTGATTAACTTCATTTTGGAGGAACTACTTGTCAAATCATCCAATACGATCCATGTATCATATAGTACAATTAGTAAAAAAATGACTCACTCGCCCAGTGCGTGTGTGCACGATTATCTAATTATAATCACACACTCTCTCAGACTCAAGAAAAAATAAAAAATTTATAAACTTCATAACCTTAACTTCTAGTCTAATATATTTTGAAGTCTTTGGCTGTCTGGAGTATAATTTTCCTGAAATGTTAATACACATAAATAACACAAACAAAATATATCTAATATATATGAGAAGAAATAGTAATTAATATAATAATATATTGGTATCTTCAAAAACACACATAATATAAAAATATAGTTTTGAAAACTAAGTTGCAACAATCTCATATAAAAACATAGTTTTGAAAAACTAAGTTGTAGCATAAAGGATTATAGTCGACGGATGACAGAGGTCAAAAAGATCATAGCCAAATGACGATGGTCTGAAGGACCGTAATTGGGTTATGTAGTTTGGAAGAACTATAGTTGGTGCTCGATGGAGGTCGAAAAGACCATAGTTGAGGGATGATGGTCAGAAGGATCGTAGTTGGGTGACATAGGTCCGAAGGACTGTAATGGGCATGCGATGGAGGTCAAAAAGGTCATAGTTGGGTGACAGTGGTCAGAAGAATTGTATTTGACATATGACGATGGTCAGAAAGACTGTTGTCTAGTGACGGAGGTCAGAAAGATCATAGTTAAGAGACGCAGGTCCAAAGGACAGTAGTCGTTGAGTAACAAAGGTTGAAAAGATCATAGTTGGGCCACATAGGTCTAAAGGACTATCATCGATGGGTGACGGAGGTCAGAAAGACCATAATCAGGTGACAGTGACTGGAAGGATAGTTATCAGGCAACGGTTGGTGGTCGGGCAGAAGTTTGGCGATGGCTAGTGGCTGGGTAGAAGTCTGTCGAGGGTCGATACCCAGGAAGAAGTCTGGCGAGGGCTGGTGGCTAAGTAGAAGTTCAACGATGGCTAGTGGCTGGGCAGAAGTCTAGTGATAGTCGGTGGTTGGGCAGAAGTTCGACGAAGATTGGTGGCCGGGCAGAAGGGTGGCTGGGCGTTGCAAGCTTGAGAAAGCAAGAGAGATCCTTCATTTTTTTTATCTCTTTTCTCCTCCCCCTCAATTAAAGAATGAGAAGCTATTTATAGTTTTTTGGGTTTGACATGGCTAGTAAATAGGGAGAAGATCGAGGGTGAGTTGGGAGTGTTTCCAATGGATGGCCGATATCAATTTCCTTGATCATGGACCGTTTATCAAGCATTTGAGTACTAAAATAATGTCAAAATTAGGCAATCTTTGGCTCGTTGGATTCGTATCGTTGAGCCACTCGATTCGACTATAAGCATGTCACATTTAGATGTCATTTGGTTATCCAATTTATGCTTTAAACCCTCTAAATGTGCTTTGGTCCCATTTGGGCTCGGATTGGATCCAATTTGGTGTCATTGGGTTCGTATTTTCGAGATGTTCAATTCAACCATAACTTTATTGAAATAGGAGTTTGGATGGCTCTAAATTTAATTTTGGATGTTTTCAATTAGAAATTGCTTTGAGATTCGTACCGGATCAAAAAAAAATTTATTATATTTTAAGTCTTGTATTTGCTAAATGGAAATTTTGCTTTATATGCCATAATGTCTGAAGTTAGAGAAATATACTAGTAATTTTATTCTCTAGAAAAATATCATTGGAAGTTTTATACAGGCTAAAATGCCCTCGCTTTAGATTGTGGACTACTTTTTTTATGTTTGATACAATCAAAATTAAGTTGAACATTATTTAAACATCATTTGATCAAGATTGACGCCATAAAAATTTGATCCATGCTTGAAAATAATTCAAACCTTAAATAAAAGTTGGCCTCATTCAAAAGAATTTTTAATCAAGATTTAAATATTGTTTGAATTAAGTTCTTACAAGACATTGTTAAAAAAGTTTATAAATATTTGAATTACAAAATCAATTAAGGTTTGTATAATGTCTGAACTTTATTTGAACTTGTTAAATAATGGAGTATATATAACAAAATGCAATCACAATAATTAAGCCCAATAAATGATTATAAGGCAGGCACAATGGAGGATAAAATTGCAATAAAATATTGGATTATATAAAAGTAGGGGTATCAATTTTTGACACGACCCGAGACCTGACCTAAAAAAATCTGGGTTCGGGTCGACCCGGTTAGCAAATAGGTTAGGTTCGGGTTCAGATTTTTGACCCGATTAGTAAATAGGTCGGGTTCGGGTCGCCAATCGTCGTCGTGTCAAGCCACCGTGCACGTCGCTCCAGCAGGCCTCTCCGGCACCAACAATCCCAAGTCGTAGCCTCTCAGGTTGAAACTCACAATCAGCAGTTCGACACTCGGCTCTATCGGCAGCCGCATGTAGCAATCGGGTGGCCACTCCGTGTCGGGCGCACTGCCATATATCCTCCTCCAGGTTAGGCCACCATGCCACCTCAAGCTCAACCCGTGCTGGTTAGCCTCGCATGTTCGGACCATTCGGTGTTCGAAGTTCACATTTTATGGGTCGGGTCGGGTCAACTCGGTAACCCACACGTGTCGGGTCTAGGTTGACAAACCTGACCCGATTGCAAAATCGAGTCTGGTTAGTGTCAACCCGTTTATGGATGGATCAAATCGGGTTCAACCTGAACCCAACCCGTTGACCAAATTGAAACCCCTATATGAAAGTAGTTATAATAAATATTTTGTAGTAACATGTTGAGTACAATCACAAAAATTATAACTCAACAGGAAAACATGTTGATACAATTGAACATAATCACAATATATATAACATCTTTAAGAGAACTAATGTTTAAATACATAATATTTGTGATAGTATGTACATCAACCATAATAGATTTCTATAAATTAATGAGTAAATGCATCCCTGTTACGTTATATATTTTTTGTAAATTAAATTATAATTCAATATTTTCTTTAAAATTAGGTATTAAAAGTATCGTAGTACATATACTTTATAATTGTTATTGTAAATAAGATGTAGAGATATCATTATATTGTATGTGAAAGAATTACCTTAGTTAATTATTTCTAAAATTTGAAATGGATTATCTTACTATAACATTTGATACCTCATCTAAGTTTGTTGTCCTCCCCATCCAAGGAGATGGCCGGCGACGGTGGCAGAGGTGGCTGACAATGATGGCAATGGCAGTGCATTTAAAGTGTATTTGGAAATCACCCAAATCAGAGGAATTCCAAATACACTCCAAAAGCACTACTTGAAGTATTCCAAATACACTCCTTTTATACAAAATTTATACTTTACTTCAAACCAAACACAGAAATTCCCAAAACCCCTGCATTTGGATTACTTCACACTCTAAATGCAACAAACCAAACATCCCCTAAGAGATATAATTGTCTGTCTTTTGTCAAATAGCAATAATTGGTCAATTAACTTAAGGTAGCAATTATAAACTAGAATCATCCTTCCCTACAAGGCCTATAATATGGTGAAAGTGAGATCATGGGCATACAATATCATAACCTTTATGGGAAGAAATATATCATATACAATTTAATATATCATTTGAATTTATTAGAAAACATATGAGTTATGCATAGGCACATAATTTCAAGTACATTTTCTCATCTATAGTCATGAACATGAGTGCCACATCAGGTCACTTGAATAGGCGTGTCAAAAATTGACCCAACCCTCCAACCCAACCCATACCTGACTAAAAGATTTAGGGTTTGAGTTGACCTGTTTATCAAATAGGTTGGTTTTATGTCTAAAAATCTAACCCGCTTAATAAAATAATCTGGTTTGAGTTAACCTACCAACTCAAAATTAACCTAATTTTTACCCGGATCTAAAGGATTTATGGATTTTGCTGAAGACGCATACACATACGGTAGGTGAGAATGGGTTTTTGTTTCATATTTTTTGTTCATGGTTTGTCATTCCATTCAAAAGTCGCCATTTCCCTTACAGTAAGAAAGTTTTGAATAGTTCACCAGTTTGGGTTAGCAGCTCAGCACAAAAGCAAAGACTTAATGGGACATATTTATAAGATTTGGACAAAGAAGAAGTGCACAAAATGGAAGGAGAAGCGCACAAAGTGGATTTAGCCGATTAGCTGGCCATGAGGTTAGCCAGTTGGGCAGTCAACCGATTAGGCGGTCAACTAGTCAGGTAGTTAGAAAGCGGGATTTGGTCGAAGAAATAAAGAAACGGGTGAAAGCTGGATTATTGAGTTAGCAAAATTTATTTTTAAATGGGTTGGCGGGTCATGTTGGGTTGATTCAAGTTTAAACAGGGTTGAGTTTGGGTCTGGGTCTATAACCAATTTTCTTAATCAGGTAGGGTCAAATGATGGCAGGTCATGATTTGGGTTAGACTCTAACTCGACTTGAAAACCCATTTTGATACCCCTACACATGAACATGACCTTTCTCTTGAGCTTCAGGAAAATGAAAATTGCTATTCTCCTCCATAAAGAGACGATGTTACCATAAAAATCATCTTTAAACCACATTCAAATTATTGATTAATATTAGATAATGATCAAACCATCATGATTGACAAAAATGATCAACCTATTAGAGGAGTCTTCATAATCCCAATGAAAGATTAGTTGATTAGAAGAAATATAAAGGGATAATTAAATCACTTCTTTATTTGAGTGCCAGTATACATGATATCATGTTTAGTGTGTCTTTGTGCTAGATTTCAGGGTGATCCCAAAGAATCCTATCTAATTGATGTTAAGAGAATCCTTATATTCTTATTAAGCACCCAAAGCCTATGTATATGGTATCCCAGATATAGCTCATTCATTGAAATCATAAGATATTCAGACTCTCATATTACAGGATGTAGGGTAGATAGAAAGAGTATCTCAGGAACATGTGAATTCAAAGGCAAATCATTAGTTTTCTGGTCAAGTAGAAAGTAGATTTCAATAGCCTTGTTCATTGCCGAGGCAAAATACATTGTTATAGGAAGCTATGTTGCTCAAGTCTTGTGGTTGAAGAAATAAATCTTAGATCATGGACTACCTATAGATACCATTCCTATTATGTGTGACAACATGAGTGCCATCTATATTTCCAAAAATCCAGTCCAACACTCATGTACTAAGAATATAGACATTTGGCACTATTTCATTAAAGATTATGTAGCAAAGGGAGATATAGAACTTCATCATAGAGCTATTGCAGATCAATTGGCAGACATCTTTACCAAAACCCTTGCCTATTACACTTTAGTACCTTGAGAACTAGACTAGGTGTTATAGACATTCATGCTTGATTCAAGATGGATATGAATTTCTTTATCACTTGAAATCAACCATTTTTATATGTGTTCTAATGTGTGTCACATTTTTGAAATTTTGTGGCTATTTGTTTGTTGATTTGTATTTTCATTTTTATGTGTGTTTGCATTTTTTTTACATTTGGTAGATATTCCCTGATCTTCACACACCATTTTTTTAAATTAAAAAAAAAAGATTTTTTTATTAAAAAAATTAAAATTATCCACATCGTACTATTTGATTACCTTCTTATTATATGATCTACACATCCCTGCATAAATCTCAGCCATTGGTGAAATCAACAGTCTTGATCTAATCAATTATTATTGATCATATCATACGAACACCTCTCGTATTATGCAATACATTAGTTAAAAGCCATTGGATGAATTTAAATCGACTGATACGATATTAATTAAACTATCATACTGTACGAACACCTATTTTTTCCTTCAATTCTAAGCTTCTTTATGAAAGCTTAGGATTAGTGTCACTGTTCCCATCATGTGATCATATGTCTATAGGCGGCCCATAAAAATTGCCAAGGAAGACTTAAGAGAATATCTCCATCTTTCCATAGAAGGACGTCAACCCAATCAATGGCCATGTCCTTAGAATATTGCCTTAAATCAACACCAACCCCTTGTTCACTCATTGAAACAAAATGCGCATAGTATCCAGCATGTCCTTTGAACCTCAACCATTCCTAAAGCTGGAGATTGCGTAAATATTATCCTAATTCTTTCCTTAGTTACCTACTTCATTATGTCTGAAACATAATTTGATGAAGTCCAAATGATCATTGATTACATTCAAAATCTTACCCCCATTCATCTTCCTTCCACCAGAAGGAAGCAAAATATTGCCTTGGTCAAGTCATTGCATATATTATTCAAAATAAATATAAGCTTACCAATCCTACTACTGCTTATCATTTCCTATTTTTTTACACTGAAGGTTCTTTCCATAATCTTTTTCATCATCATCGGAAGCACGAGCAAGAAGAAGAACCTAATGTTGATAAAGGGGGAGCTCATCCTGCAATAGCACCTGCATCGGAGCTTGCACCAGCATCAGTACCAGCACCTGCACCAGTACACCAGCCTTATCCCTACGAGGAGCTAATACAACATTTTGATCGATTGGAGTCCCTACTGATAGCTATATTCAGCAGCAACAACAACAATACAAGGCAGATATAGCTTGGTTTAGTGAACAATTTTCCTCTATTCATAAGTATTTTGTAGCCACCACCACCACCTCCACTTGATTAGGGCCCTTCCTACTTTTAGGATCTATTTTTTGTGCTTTATATTTTTTTCATTTCTCTATTATATAGTTTTAACATGTGTTTTTATTTGATCCTCCTTCTTATTGATGTCAAAAGGGGGAGTAGTAATTTAGTTATCTGTGTATTTATTCATCTTTATATGTAGTTCATTTTGTGCATCTTATATTTGCAGTGAACTTAACTTTTGCATTTAGCATAAAAGTTTTTAAATAAAAAAATATAAAAAAATTCTTACCCCCATTTTCAAATCTATCACTTAGTGAGGGGGAGATTAGGAGAAAAATCTTTACTTGCATTTAATTTTCTTTCTCATAGTATATATATTATATATTATTATTATTTTGTGTACTAACACTTCAAGTACATCTTACACTGCTCAAGAATAATCAAGGCTCAAGTTTGGGTAGAATAGGATGTTATTCGAAAGAGTATGTATTTTAAATTTTATTTATTTTATATTTCTTGAGTCTAACCATGTAAGAGTGTAAGCTAAATTAGCGATCGTGCACACACACACAGGGGAGTGAGAAAAGTGAGCTAAATTTTTTTAAAACTAATCATATTGGATGATTAAGATCGTACTGTATGATCATGTATACAAAAAATCAATTTTATAACTAATTTTATAGTTAAAGTTTATGAACTAATTGTTGTGGATGATACTAATTATATTGTATGATACTAATCATACTATACGATTCAATTTCATTAGAAAACCCTAGCTGCTAGATGATTTATGTAAAATCAAAATTTGAAATTATCGTACTGTACGATTATAATCATATTACATGATATTTGAAATCTTACTTAAATTAATCCTAGTGATTAGTTAATTAAATCAAGGTTTAATAAATATGGTCAATCATACTGGATGATATTGGTCATATTATATGATGGACAAAGATGAAATTTGATCGTCCTGAATTGGATGAACCCTTGAAGTTTGAACTAATTGTGCAATGCTATGTAATCGAACTAGATGATTGATAGAGACAATTTCCAATCATCTTGGTAATCTTCCTATACGAATATAAGGAAATTGAACTAATCGTACTGTACAAATATCTGATCATGCTGTATGATGAGTATGTAGAAATTGAACAATTCATCTGAATGACTTTTCCGTTATACTGGATGAACCCCTATTTTAAACTAATTGTATTGTACGAACTCAAATTGTACTGTACGAACAGTGATGGCTTAATTAAAAACTTAGAATTTTTTCAAGCCTTATACTTATGCAACTCAAATGACTTTAGAAAAAACTTTTGGCTATTGAAGGAACTCTGAGGAGAATTCTTGAGAGAGCTCTTGGGCTTAGAGAGTTGTTGACCTCATTTTTGTATGAGCTCAGTAGGACCAATCCAGACCTTAGGATCTTTCCAATCCTTAGGATCAATCTTAACCCTAGGATCAATCTGATCTTAGATCAATCCAAACTTTAAGATCAATCCAAATTCAAATCAATCCTGACCCCAGATCAATGCAATTTAAGACAGGTCTAGATTCTAGGATTCTCCTAGACTTCAGACCCTAGGATCTATTCTAGACCCTAGGATTCTATCTGACTCTAAATCATATGATCCTCTTAGACCTTAGGATTCTCCTGGATCTATCTAGGGCTTAGGATTCTCCTAGATCCTAAGACTATTCTAGATCCCAGGCCCTAGGACTTCTAAACCCTAGGATCTTCCTAGAAATCAAACTTTAGGATCTACTCTAGATCCTAAGATCCTTCTAGATCTTGAATCTTAGGATTCCTAGATCTTAGGATTCCTAAATCTTAGGATTCTTCTAGATTATAGGATTCTTCCAGACCCCAGATCCTAGGATTTCCCTAGGACTTCTAGATTCTAGGATCTTCCCAGACTCCAGTCCCTAGGATCTATTCTAGACCCTAGGATTCCCTTAAGCTGATTTAGACCCTAGGACCTATTCTAAACCCTAGGATTCTTCTAGATCAATCTAAACTTCAATTCAATCTAAACTTAATCCAAATCCTATCATTCAAGCTCAAAATCCAATTCAAAACCAGATTTCCAGATTCAAATCCAAGGCAAAAGGTTTAAGTCCTGAAAGCTTTTTCCAGCAAATCTTTGAACATTTCAAAACCCTATCAAATGACCTCTGATTCAAGGTCTGTTAGTTCCACACTGATATGACATGTCTCTAGAGGCAACCCTCTAAATTTGAGCTCATTCTGAGGTCTCTAACCCTAGAAATTGAATTGAAATCCAAAGGCTGTAAAACCTTCAAATATTTATAGTCTATGCCACTGGACCTACCACCCAGTGGATTTTGACCCTGGAGCTTTCTCCAAAGCCTCCAATCACTTCCAGACCCTTGATTATGATCCATTGAGCATTAAACTGCATTTTGTTGGACTCAATTTGACCCTTAGCTGACCAGGGGTCAAAATGACCAAAATACCCCTATGGGGTATAAATGGTCATTTGAACCAAATGAGCTCCAAATTAAATGCAACCACCTCCAGCAAGTTTCAAATATCAAACCAAACCTGTTGGACCCACTTCCAGCCCCTGGGTCAACCTGGTTGACCAAGTCAACCTAGTTTGACCAAACAGGCCTTTATGGGTCAAAATAGGTCATTTTGACCAAATGACCTCCCCAGACTTTGAGACCACCACCAGTAGACTCAGAATATCATTCTGAACTGGTTGGACCCAGTGCCTGACCCCGGGGTCAATCTAGTTGACCAAGTCAACATAGTTGACCCATTAAGCCCATTAAGGGCCTAAATAGGTGATTTGACCCAAATGACCTATTCAAACCTTCAAACCACTTCTACCAGACTTCAAATATTATTTGAAATTGATTCAGTCCAGACCCTGGCTCTGGGTCAACCTGGTTGACCAAGTCAACCTGGGTTGAGTAGTTCAACCCTTAAGCTTCCCTACTTTGAATCAAGCTCCAAGTCAATTTTAAACCCATTCGAACTTCTCTGACCACTTCTTTTAGTGATTCAGACTTGATTAGACCCTTTGACCTATTCAAGAGTTGACCAAGTCAACTAAGCTATGATTGGTCAAATTTAACCCATATGACTCAATTTAATGCATTTAATCAAATCAACCTATTCAAATCTCATCAAACTCTTCAAACTCTCAAACACACCTCTAAACATGTTTCAAATCTATTTAAACTTACTTAAATCAAATCATGGTTCTTTTGACCAAGTCAAGTCATTTTGACTTGGTCAAACCCATTCAAAACTTTTTATATCACTTCAAACTTCAATCTCATGGCCCAACTTTGATTTTATATTCCCTTCAAACCATTCCATGGTGCCACCTTGCTGGCCATGTCACTTAGTTTGACCAATTGACTGGTCAAACCAGTCAAGCATTCAAACCAAAGGTTTATAATAGTCAAAGTTGGTCAAATGACCTACTAAGGCTAACATACCTTTACTTAAACCATTCCAGCAGCTTAAATGCACTCTAGAACCTTCCTTGAGCAATTCTAAGCCCTTGGATCTTGATCAAACAGCTCTCATCACTCCCACATGCCAAGGTGGGGACCATGAGGCCTTTCCACCTCATGTGTCCTTTGGTCCTTTATTCCCCTACTCTCTAACTGTTTGGGGGACATGTGGCAGCCATCCAGGAGTTCTTCTAATTAATCCCAGCCATTAATTTGGCCTAGAGAGGTTAGAATAGGGCAAAACCCCAAATAGAGCTCTCATTCTCATGCTAACACTCTCTCACCTAAATTTTCTCCTCCAGAACTCCTCAAGCTTTCTAAGCTTCTCTGAGAGCTTCTCCAATAATCCCTATAGCTCCCCCATGCTTCTCCCCATCAAAATCTAGCCTCCAAAGCCCTCATTGGTGAAGAGAGAGGATCTAGAGAGAGAATCAGGAGATACACAAATAACTTCAAATCCAGCCAGATCTAGGTTTTGACGTCTTCTACAAAGTTGAAGAGGATATTAGCAGCTTTCCAACGAGCCCAAGATCGTCAAAATCCGACGGCTAGATTGTACGTTATCGTCATTTTACGTTCTATGATCAAACATTGATTTCTCCCAAATCCCAATGCATGGAGCTTTGAAACTCCATGGATTGAAAGATTAAGGTATCTAGATCCTATGTTTCAAATTTCATGAAATTTGAACGGTCGGATCGAAAGTTATGAGCATTTAAAATTCTAGTTTATTTTGAACTAAGATTTCGGGAGCGATCTGGACCGTCTGATCGCGTGTGTATTGCGATCGGACGGTGCAGATCAAGCCGGACCGTATGCTGTAGCCGGCGGGATTCGAACCTGCGCCGTTTGGCCATACAGCCCGGTGACGTGGCAAAATCTGGTTCGTCCATCCGATCGGGCGTGGATCGGACGGCCCGATATCCTTGCTGACGTGGCAAGTGGCTCAATCAGAGTGTGCCACGTGTCAAGTACGAGGAAAGTCGCCGCCGCCGTCATTCCAATGATTGGCCGGCAGTTAAATTAATTAAAAATGAATTTAAAATTCATTTTAAATGCTCAAAACTTTAAAAATTCATAGAAAATTCATTTTTAATCCAAATTGGGTGTTCTTGGGCTTGTTGGAAAGCTCTTGACGTCTACTTTATTTTAAAAATAATTTGAAATAATTTTGATCATTGAGTTTAGAGAAAAATAGAGATGATGATTTTTCATTTTTCTCACATTTCTCAAAATCCCATGGTCAAATTGACCTCAAATTTGGATGGCATATATTAGGGGGAATCCTTAACCTATCCTAATTTTCTTGGGTCATGTTTTGACCAGAATTTCTATGAATTGAATTTTCAAATGTATGAGTTCATTTTGGACCCATAAATTTAAAAATTCATAATTCTTTATATGCTTAGCATTAGGACACATTATTGCTGTGATATGTTTACATGTATGTCCAAGGGTTAGAAACTTTGATTCAAACCCACTTAAATCTAGTGACATCATTAAGGATAATAATTAAGGACCTAAGTTTAGAGAACTTAAAAAAATTTCAATAATTAGGATACATTTCCAATTAACTTGAAACTTTGAACATTCAAACTTAGTGACACATACAGCCTCAAGAAAAATTCTCACTGAATTTTGAAATCATTAAGTCCATTAATTAACCTAATCAAACTTAAATCTTAATTAAGCCCTTAAACCTTCCAGAAAATGTAATAAATTAAGTTTAAATCCAAAAATTACACATAATACCTCAAACTGACTAGAATTGAACCCTTAATCAATGAAAAATAAAAGCCCCTTGACTGGACTTCAAAATTGAGTTTAATTTAAGTTTAATTGAAATCTGAAATTTAATTAATTTAATTAATTAAAAATAATTAAAAATTCCAGAAAATTTCCAAACACTTGGAGATCACTCCTTAGGTCATTCCTGACCTTTGGAGTTGATTTCAAGGAGTTTGGAGATCATTTGGATTCAAACCACAAAAAGGGCTTTAATTAAATAATTTAAATAATTCATTAAATACTCAAAAATTCATAACTAATTCAAATGAACTCCAAATTGAGCAAACTCAAAGGCATACAACTCATCTTAAGGTCTAATATTTATTAAAAATGTTAAGTTTTCAGAAATCAAACAAATTTGAAAAAGTCAACTTTTGGTCAAACTTAGTTTAAAATCAAGTCAAAACTTCAAACCTTCATAATAAAATCTAGAAAAATCCAATTTCAGTGTACTTACTGTCTAACTGATCATATTAAGGTCTAGTATTTTAATAAAATATTAAATTTCTAGAAAACACTTTAAATCAAAAAGTCAAATTTTGACCCTTGAATTAAATGAATAAAATAATCAAAAATTTCCAAAATTCAATAAATTGTCAAAAATTCCAGAAAACATCAATTTGAACTTAAAACCAGCAACCAACCAATCTTAATTAAAAATTAATTAACCTTTAAACCTTAATCAAACTCAAATCACTTAATTATATTGGGTACCGCTGGGTAACCCAGGCCTACGAGGCTATTAAATTAGCCCCAAGGAAGGTGAAATAAACTTCACGGCCTCGGTGTGAAACAAAGGTGGTATCCAACAAACAATTAAAATCAAGTTTAAAATCAATTTCAAGTTATTAATATTTAAATTCAAATTAAATCTTTCCTTAAACCTTCAACCAACTTGAACCTCAAACAACTTCAATCAATTGCCTATTTAGGATATATCAAAGCCACACAGCCTTTACACACACTTTAGATGGTTTGCTAGGACAACCAAATCTAGTCTTAGGCTAGGCCGGTGTTTACTTTTCTGCTGTGTGCCGGGTTTTCGAGCTTTCACTGCATGCTGTTTGCTAGACATATAATTGATGTTGATGTGATTGTTTACTTATCTAATGCATTCTGTGTTGATTTGATTGTACGTTAGATCTACCCCTAGGCTAGGGACGATTTGCACTAATTCAATCTTATGCAGGTGGCCATGCTCATACAGGGCATAAATTAAAGGGGGCAAAATCATAATTATCAAATTGCACAGGTGCTTCAGAAATTTGCTTAAGTCCCCCTTTAAATCAAAAAGAGCATGGCCAAGTATGGCTGGTTTGAGTATTTTTTATTCTTAATATATTAACTGCTTGGGATATCATTTATAAACTGATGATTATTAGGATAACCCTGCAGGTTTTTGAGTCTAGATTTTAATTTTAATTAATGTAATTTGAGATGATATTTGAGTTGTAAATTTAAAGTGATTTGAGATTGAGATGTTTAAACATCCAATTTGGAATCCAAAGAGGAAGGAACATCCCTTAGGGGAGAGTTCCTATCCATTTGGAGATCCAAATTAGGATGAAGTTCAAATATCTAAAGAGAAAAGATAACACCCCTATCCAGGGGAAGTTTCTTTTCATTTGGATATCCAGACCCGACGATCCAAGGAGTTCTAAGGAGACGAAGAAGTGAAGAACGAGAAGAATCTTAAATCTCAAAGTCACTTGAGTCTTAAGAGTAGAATCCGGGTTGTAGTCTGTGGTACCCGGCCCCTTTACTTTACTGTAGACCCTGGGTTGTATTATTAAGGGCACTTGCCTATGGACTTCCAGTTTGAGCATTTATTTAATTGATTTAAATATTTAAATGATTTAATTGATGTGTTGATTGTGATTAAGAACCCGCATGCTTTTAGTAGTTTATTTGGCGCTATTGCATGTCGATTTTGATTTAGCCTGGAACCCGATCGGAGGCTCGTGAGGGTACGGTCATAAACTTTTTCTACTTAAACAAAATTAAAATATTTAAGCTCAGATAGAAACTCTAACGCTCTTAAGAAGTAAGCCCGGACTCGCCGGGAGTTTTTCATGCATACATATTAACTTCTCTCATCCGTGTTAGGCACCTCCCCGCCTGCGGGTTTTGCCAGACCACCTGACCTATTAGGGTGCAGTTCTATCCAAGGGGATGTTGTGCAATCTCTAGGATAAAATCTATTTTTAAGCCTGATTTTAAAACTGCTACATATTGATTCAAGCATTTTATCGAGTCAACTAGCATGCATTGCATTAGTAACAAATTAAATTTGAGTCTAAATCTTTAATTGCATTTTTAGCTTAAGCATTTCACCCAACATAAGTTGAGGAGTCAATTAGGATTTGCTCTAGATGTCGGCCCCGCTCTCCTTAAAATTTATCTTAAATAACATCCTTAACCACTCTACATTTAAAAGACTTGACACATGGTTTTAAAGCGTTTAGGTGGTTTAGCTGGCTCCCCAATCCAGGCCGGGGTAAGTCTAGATTCCATTGTATTAGCTAGGTTCTGGGTCACTGATTCTCAGTACCCATTTTAGACTTAGGTTCTGAGGTAAATCTCTAATCTTAAGACCTCAACCTTCCGGGAATCTAATTCCCAGTTTCTAATAAAATTGATCACTCAAACATTAAAAATCTCTTTCAATCAAATTCAAGCCCAACACTTAGGATAGTTTGAGGTGTTTCTGAAGTAATTCATAATCTCAAAATACCTCCTACTCTTCTTTCTTTGACTCCAGAAATAAGTGTTCAACCTTGAACCAATCCCTGTTGAATTTCCAGTCCCTTAACCTTCCTTGATATCAAGCTTTGAATTCTTTAATGAAATTCGTATCGCTATTTTAATCGAGAGTATTCGTAGGAAATTTTTTGGTTTCCTACGATGTAATTAACTACGAGGGCTTGCGCTCGTAGGAGATTTAGAAACCCAGACCAGATTTTCAAAATCAAGCTTTTTCAAAACTTTTAATTAATTATCTTTGGGAAATTCAAAAGACAACGATCATTATCGTCATTTTCAAATGATCGATAATAGACGATATCCTCTTTCCTTGGAAAGATATATCGTACTATTATCGTGATCTTAATTATGAAATTAATGATCTTTTTACTAGATTATTATAGTTAAACATTGGACTTAACATCATTTTGATTCTTAGGAATCATATGTTGTTTCTCCTTGAGTTTGACTACGATAATCAGGGTAAATCAAGATTTGTAATTTGAACCTATTAGAGAACGATATATTCACCTTTAGGGGTGATATATTGTTCATAATAAGTGTTCGGTTATAAATTCAAATTCCAGAAATTTAACTTTCCCAAAGAAAATTAAACCCTTTTCAAAAATATATTTTTCAATCAAAACAAGAGTGAGAAGGTGAGGTTGTGTGTGAGGGAAAAGGAGTATGAGGGGTTTTCATACAGTTTCTTAAGGTAAGCTTGCACCTTGCTTCCCCTAGTGGCCTTGGTGAGTTCTTGGAGTTACTCTTGGGAGAGAACTTTAAGGTCAAGGGTCGTGGGTTCTATGCCTTCACCTAGAGGGTGAAAATAGATTGAAGGTTCTCTGCCATCACCATGAGGGTGAAAAGGGATTGAAGGTTTTCTACCATCACCAGGAGTGTAAAAAAGGATTTAAGGTTATCTGCCATCACCAGGAGGGTGATAAAGATTTCAAAGATTTATTGTCGTCACCAGGAGGGTGACATAATCTGCTACACCGTATTTTGGTGGAAGTGATTTGTAAGGGCTTCTCCACCTTACTGTGGGGGCTAAAGGAGAGTCATTATAGTGTTAGAGTAATACCCAGAGAGGAGGACTCTAGGGAGTGGATGTAGGTCATGACTGACCAAACCACTATAAAATTTCTGGTGTGTTCTTTCTAGTTTTTCTACTCCTTTATTTTTTGCATTTTAAATTTCCTGCATGAATTTAAATTTCATTGCAAACTATAGTTGATTTACTAATATTGCTTGGTTAGATTTAATTTTTATCAAAAAGAAAAAAATCTCTGGATTTACTTGCATTACAAAACTTTGAAAAAGAAAATCATATTTTTAATTTGCTTCCGCTTACGTTAGTTACTTGACTAGAATCTTTCATAAATTGTGATGTTGGTTAAAATAAGAAAAGGATTTCTTTTTGAATATTTTTTAAAAATAATCAATTCCCCTCCCCTTTTTGTGCCTAGGGATAGTTTAATGAGGTCTTACAACCTCCCAAACTTTTAAGGATTTATTTGCAAAATTAGATTGGTAAATATGGCTTACTAAGCTGTATTAGCTTACAGTTGTTGTCTTCTATTTTTCAATGTTTGTGAAAAGAAAAAAGGCCTATTGAGTAGAAATTTTGGGGTTTGATCTAGGTCTGTATATGTATTTCTTTTCTAAAATTATACACAATCATGGCTAACTATTTAATCTACTATATTATGTAATCTAGTCTATAGCTATGCACTGTAGTGTAATAATTGTACATATATTTTTATGATAAATGAAAGAAATTTTGTAGATGAGTTTATTTTCTGTATGCTTAAAGTTATTAGCAACTTTGTGGCTTGTTGTTTGTTTAAAAGTTAAATTAGATGAAAATTTTAAAAAGTTTCCAAAACTCAATCTTAGAGACTTAGTTTGTTACAAGCCAACACAATAGAACATATCTCGCCTATTGGTCTTATCTTGTTGGGTTGTAACATGTTGTGTAAGAGAAAAGTACCTCAAACTTAAGGGAAAATTTTATAATATGGTTGTGAGACATGCAATGCTTTATGGAATAGAATATTATCCACTAAAATAAAAGCATACAATTAAGTTAATTGTTGTAGAGATGAGGATGCTTAGGTAGATGAGTCACTTTACACTTAGAGACATAATTAAAATGAATATATAAATAATAAGGTTAGAGTAGCTCGAGTGGAAGATAAGATTAGAGAGGCACCTTAGATGGTTTGTTCACATAAAATGTTAGCCTTCTAATGACCATCTTAGGAGATTACATATCTTAGATCCAACCATTATTAAGAAAGGTAGAGGTAAACGCGAAAAGACATGGTTACGAAGCATTAAAAATGACATTATTTTTACTAAATTTAGACGAGAGTTGGACTCATAATAGAACACAATGGAGAAAAATGTAACCAACCACAAGTAGATAGATAAAGGCATGTTATTGTTATGATATTTTTTTAGTCCCTTAAACTACTAAATTTTAACCAAATTAGTCTTATCATCTACCTTGTCATTTTCTTGGATGAAAATTGATGGGGCCAAGCTTTGTAAGAGGGGTATTTTCTTATGCCCCAAGATCTAAAATGAAAGAATCATATCTTTCTTTTTTTAAGCATTTAATCAGAGCTTACAAATTCATTATAAATAGTGAAAATAAACATAATTGTATTTTGTATTTATGAATATGCACAAGTACTACAAGCCAAAAATAACATAGATATAATTAACATGATTCAAAAAGACCAGTCTATTACTACAAATACATCATGACTGCAAAACAAACTAAATGTGCCAAAAGGAAAACTATGCATTCTGTCCAGAGCCTCACTTCACAGGGTTCTAACTTTTTCCTAAAAAACATGTAAAAACACATAATAAGCTTATAGCCTAGTAAGTAACCAAAACTTACAACTAAATCAATACAACACAAAGGAAAATAGTATGTTATAAATCATATAAATAATTATATGCAGTAATATCTATTATCTATAACAAATATCTATATCATTTTATCAGTCTATAACATATATATCACATCCCAGTCTATTCCTTCATCAATCATACTCCAGAATTAATCTTATTTAGTCGAACAACTAGTCACATTAATTAGTCAATAGATCAATAAGCCATATCAATTAATTAGTCAAACAATCAGTCACATTAACCAGTTAATCGATCTTTATCATTCAATCAATTGCATTTAATCTTATTATTCAATCAATCACATCAATCCATTAGTTATATTAGTAAATCAGTTACACATATAATAATATTATTAGTATTATCTATATCAAATATTTAGATGAGGGTATCTTGATCATGCTCATGTAGTTATGACTCCCGTATTAGCCTCCCCTTATGACACTCATTCAGTGAACTCTTTATAACTTCCAATCAGTGAATCTCGTGGATCAGTTGACTTAACTCCTTATAACTCATATATCAGTCTCTAGCTCCTTATAACTCCCATCGGTAAATCATGTGTATCTTGAGGGTATCATGTGGGATTATCATATCATATATGTGATCTATGATAACAATCAGTATATCATTTATATCAAATTAGTCAGTATCGATTCAGTACATCATCTGATACATATTAATCATATCAATCATTTTAGCCTAATCATATTTCAGTGTTATCATATCAAATCATAATACAGTACTTTTCAACCCATTCTCAATAAACATTTTCCTACTCATTTTTACATAGAAATTACTATACACTTCTTTAACCAATGAAAATGCAATAAAATTATATCAAATTATTCATAATGATTAAATCTATAACATATCAAAAGTTGCACTGTAAAAGCTTAACAAATTAGGAGATAACGTGTTTTTGGAAGATTATGGAGAGAAAAAATTCGTAGAAATCAAAATCATCGAAACAAGAGTAAGAGTTTAGTCACAACAAGTAGAATATTTTTTCATAACAAGAATAATGGACAAAAAAACCATGAAGAGCT
This sequence comes from Dendrobium chrysotoxum, assembly GCA_019925795.1. NCBI lineage: Eukaryota > Viridiplantae > Streptophyta > Magnoliopsida > Asparagales > Orchidaceae > Dendrobium > Dendrobium chrysotoxum. The sequence continues at coordinate 6,437,771 of CM034309.1, forward strand.
TTCTTTCTCCTCTTCTTATCCTCTCTTCCCCTTCCTTCCCGGCTAAGCTAAGCAAAAATGAGCATGAGGGAGAGGGAATGGCAGGGATATTTTGATTAAAAATATATAAAAATGAAGTTAGTGGCTTAGCGCCGCAATATACCCAGCACCACAATATCATATATTGAATCCAAATTATTTGTACAACAGAGAATTCAATGTCGCAACAGTGATTTCTAGCGCCGCTATGCTCTCAATCATAGCGGCGAGCGGCGCAGCTCTCCACTTTAAAATTTTCATGTTTTTAAATAAGTTCATTTTAGACTTTTGGTTTATTACAATTTTGCACTGTTAGGGTTGATTTCACCACTCTATATCAAATAAAATTAATTATATTGATCATAAAAAGGCCAAAATATCCCCATGTAGAGTTTTCTCCCCCAATATTTTTCCAAAGAATTATCAAAGTTGATGATGTTACTAAATTAGTCCAATTTTGATGAATTAAGGGACAAAATTGAATGCTCAAAAAATTCTAAGGCTATAATGAACATACTTAAAAAAATCTAATTAAGGATAATTTTGATGCACTCACAATGTGCACTTCCTCTAATAATCAAATATATAGTCTTGTCACATACAAAAAGTTCATGGATACAATGTAACTTACCATTTCCCACCTAAATACCTATCAATGCCTTCCATATTCTCGCATTTCAATGCATCCCAGTTGTTCCGTAGCTAAAATAGGAATTAAGCATGAAGCTATCTTTTGTAGAAAGAAAATATAACTATCTTAATTTCTCTCTGTAACTCTGAGTTGGTCGACTCAAAAGCTCAAGAGCCTAACCCTCCAAATGTTTGATTGGGATGGCCCTGAATAAGGGTTTAATTGGACTAAATCTAAATGCTCCATTTATCACTTTAAGAGCCAATGATAACAACACCTATAAACCATTGTAGAGTTAAAATAAAAATACCATTAAAGATTTGGGTTGAACCAATAAACTCATATACATAAAAGAACTCTTAGAAATAGGCTATCTTATATTTTGCTTTTATTTGTATCAAAATGTGTGAAAAAATAGAATAGAAGAGAAAAAAGGGAGAATAATTAGGAATATTCTGCTATGTTGTAATTGACAAGACTATTATTCTATTTTTGTAGTATCTGATAAGAATATTATTTTATTTATTGGGTTTTATGATTAGTGAAATATAGGAAAAATATAAATGCTTAAATTTCCTAACATAAACACATACATGTTTCTTACTAAATCAAGAGAAAATCACATTATATTAGTGAGGGAAAATCTAGAGTGGTAGAGTGTCGTGCTAGTGATCCAGGTGACCTTTCCATGGCCAAGGATTCTTCCTACCTTGCTCAAAGCCAACCTAGGCTTTCAACCGATGCCACTAAGGTGGCTTCCATTCCTAATATGGATTTCAACCATTTGTGAGGATTAATTATTGGAATTTATTAAATATCCCCCCTCAATTCTAGTTTGTTAAAATCCAACATACAACAAAACTAAGCTTTTATATCAATTTTTTAAATAGAGGTCTAACTAGCCTTTTGTCAAAATATCAACAATCTTATCCAATGGCAAAAAATATAAAATGCAAGGATCCCCATTTTTCATATTTCTTTTTAGTATGATCATGGTGTACTAAATTGTGAGACATATTGATAGTAGCTTTAGTATCAAAACAAAAAATCATTGGAGTATTAATAGTTGCATGTTCTTCTAGGAGTAGTTTGAGCCAGAATAATTCATTGATTTCACTGGCCAATGATTTTGAGTTATGCTTCTACATTTTTCCTTGTAATTACATTTTTCTTTTTTGCTTCTCCAGATTAAAATATTACCCCATGTATAAGTACAAGAATCCAAAGGTGGATCTCCCATTAGATATTGCCCAATTAACATAGTATAGACTTCTATGGTTCTTGATTCTCACTTTTTGAAGTAAAGTCTTTTTTCCAAGGCTTCCTTTAGGTATTTAAGAATTCTACTAAATGCATTAATGTGTTCTTGATGAGGTGCGTGCATGAACTAACTCACTAGACTCACAATAAAGGTGATATCAGGTATAGTATGTGCCAAATAAATGAGTTTTTTTTACCAATTTTTGGCATATTTCTTGACACACTAGAATGTTAGTGTTCAGTTAGTTGGCTAATTGAGTAATTTCCAATCAATAGATTTTCAACAATACCTTGTGGTTCATTTGTTTATTTTTGTACATTAATATTTTACAGATTATTCAGCTAATTTATTATTTTTATTTTAATTGAAAAAGTTTTGTTAAGGATTCTTTTATTGTGATCGTATATTTAGTTATCGCCAATGTAATAATATATTTCAAGTATTTGCTAAATTTTTTTACAATAATAATGTAAAATGAGGAATAATTAGCATGGTTCAACTTATTATTTGAAGGTCAATTAACTGTATTTGGGGTGTAAATGAGTTGAGGTGAGCTTGAGTCGCGTATGGCTTGAGCTTGAGTTTGTGCTTGATTAATTAATAAAGTTTTAGCTTTATTTTATAAGTTTGAGCCGGCTCCTTTATTATGGAAGATAGAAAATAATTATTATTCAAGTAATTATTATAATAAAATGATAAAAATAATAATAAATTAGAAAAAAATAAAGAATCAATTAATATAAAAAAGTGAGACATAAGAAAGTATAACTATCTCAATTTCTCACTGCAGTTTTGAGTTGGCTAACTCAAAAGCTCATGAGCCTGACCCTCCAAATATTTGATTGGGATGGCCCTAAATATGGGTTTAATTGGACTACATCTAAATGTTCCATTTATAATTTTAAGAGCCAATGACAATAACACCTATATACCATTGTAGAGCAACTCAAAAGTTAAAATAAAACTACCAATAAAGATTTGGTTTGAACCTATAAACTCATAGAATAAAAGAACTCGTAGAAATAGGCTACCTTATATTTTGCTTTTATTTGTATCAGAATGTGTGAAAAAATAGAATAGAAGAGGAAAAAGGGAGAAGAATTGGGAATACTGTGCTATGTTGTAATTGATAATAATATTATTCTTTTTATGTATTATTTGATAAGAATATTATTATATGTATAGGATTTTATGATTAGTGAAGTATATAAAAAACATAAATGCTTAAATTTCCTAACATAAACATATGCATGTTTCCAAATAAATCAAGAGAAAATCACATTATATTGATGAGGGAAAATCTAGGGTGGTAGAGTGTCATGCTAGTGAACCGGGAGACCTTTCCATGACCAAGGATTATGCCTTCCTTGCTCAATGCCCACGTAGGCTTTCACCCAATCCCACATGCCACTAAGGTGGCCGCCAATCCTAATATGGATTTTAGCCATATGTGAGGATTAATTATTGGAATTTATTAAATATCCCCCCTCAATTCTAAATTGTTAACATCCAACATCCAACAAAACTAAGCTTTTATATCAATCTTTAGCCTTTTGTCAAAATATCAACAATATTATCGAATGAGGGAAAATATAAATTACAAGGATCCCCATTTTTCATATTTCTTTTTAGTTTGATCATGGTGTACTAAATTGTGAGACATATTGATAGTAGCTTTAGTATCAAAACAAAGAATCATTGGAGTCTTAATAGCTACTTTTTCTTCTAGGAGTAGTTTGAGCCAAAATAATTCATTGATTTCGGTGGCCAATGATTTGATTTGTGCTTCTGCATTTCTCCTTGTAACTACTTTTTTTTTCATCTCCAGGTTAAAATATTACCCCATGTGTAAGTATAAGAATTCAAAGGTGAATCTCTTATTAGATATTGCCCAATAGCATCAGTATATGCTTCTATGGTTCTTAATTCTCCCTTTTTGGAGTGAAGTCTTTTTTCCAAGGCTTCCTTTAGGTTTTTGAGAATTTTACTTATTGCATTAATGTATTATTGATGAGGTGCATGCATGAACTAACTCACTAGAGTCACAATAAAGGTGATATAATGTATAGTATGTGCCAAATAGTTGAATTTTTTTGCCAATTTTTTGTATATTTCTTGACACCCTGGAGTGTTAGTGTTCTTATAGTTAGTTGGCTAATTAAAAAATTTCCAATTAATATATTTTCAACAATACCTTGTGGTTCATTTGCTTATTTTTGTATATTAATATTATATAGATTATTCTGCTAATTTATTATTTTTATTTTAATTGATTTTTTTTTTTTAAGGATTCTTTTCTTGAGATCTTATATTTAGTTATCGCCAATGTAATAATATATTTCAAGAATTTGCTAAATAATTATTTTTTTATAATAATCATGTAAAATGAGGAATAATTAGCATGGTTCAACTTATTATTTGAAGGACACTTAACTGTATTTGGGGTGTAAACGAGTTGAGGTGAGCTCGAGTCGCGTTTGACTTGAGCTTAAGTTTGTGCTTGATTAATTTATCAAGTTCGATATTTATTTTATGAGTTTGAGCAGGCTCTTTTATTATGGAAGATAGAAAATAATTATTATTCAAGTAATTATTATAATAAATGATAAAAATAATAATAAATTAGAAAAAAATAAAGAATCAATTAATATAAAAAAGTGAGACATAATTTTTACATATTTTTAACAACTTTATATTTAAAATCCTAAATGTAACATATTTTAAATCTATTTTATATTAATATTGTTTAAACAAGTCAAGTCAGGGCTGGCTCAAGCTTGACTTGTTAACTTGTCGAGCTAAGCTCACAAGCCATTTATTAAGTCGAGCCTGAGCCCACACATGAGTCGGTTTGACTCACTTACACCCCTAAACTATATTAAAAGTGCTTGTTCCAAAATTCATAAGCAATAATAACCAACCATTATACGTTCCATGACATACTACATAAAGATTTGAAGAGGAGAATTGAATATGTAGTTTGTTATTTTTCCTATCAATGATGGATTGGTTGCAACACCTATTAGCAATAATGAAGTTACTGAAGTTATGTTAACATAGGCTTGGAATAAAGTATTAATTATTTACATCAAAGTAGTTTCATTTCATTTTGATAAAACAAATATTGAAACATTGCAACCCAATTGTCATCGTCAATTTCCTTTGCTAATGAACCATTGAATGACCTTCTAATCATAGAAAATAACCAAACACCCTCCCCAATTACATTTTCTTTGATGTCAGCTTGAACAATTTTGAAATTAAACACAGTAAAATTTTTTAAAATAAGAAAACTTATGATTGAATAGAAAAAATTACCACTACTACAAACTTAAGATTGAATAGAAAACAAAAATGAAGCATAAAAATAGTTCACTCGAAGGCCCATAAGTTTTCTTCTTCTTTGGGCATGAAATCTTTTTCAATGCTAAAAATCTGACGAATTTCCTCTGAGCTTTACTTTATAGCAAACCAAATCAATCAAGTCTTTCATGCCCAAATAATTTGCTACCTATGATAATAATAAACAAATAATGAAAATATATGATAAGGAAACAAGGGGCATAACAAGAAAGAGAACACTTGGACTTCGATAATTATTTACCATGATGCAATCATAGAGAGCATTGGTATCAATGTTAACGAATTTGTTATCGAAGTCCTTAAGCTCTTCAATATTAGGCAAGGAGAAGTCGAGGTGCTTCAAGGGAATAAAATTTTTGATGCAGTTGTCTTCAACCATGTGATAGATAATCTGAGACTGCATTGCTACCACCTCCTCCACCACCACTTCCACCCCATTAGAGGCCATCATTCTTATCATCTTCTTCACCTTGTTAGCCATTCTCGTTCAACTATGCTAAGTTGTTCACAAGTTGGAATATCAGTAAAAAGTGCAAGAATCGAGTTGGTTAAGATTTAGAATTTAGAAAAAAAAAAATATTTATTTATCATACATATTGAGAATATCTTGCATGTAACTATAATTTAAATAGGTGGCATTTTTAACACCTTTCATTTAACGGTTAAGGAATAGGAGTTAAAACATTGCGCAAGCATTGAATTACGCATAAAAAATATCAAGCTTTGGTTTAAACAAGAAAAATCATAGAAAATTTTGATATTTTAAGCTAAAACTAAAAAAAGCCCTTTTGTGCCAATCACACACTACCACATGGAGGTGCAATTTCAACCAAATGCATCATAATTATATAATATTGTGGATTATATAACTATGCTTAGGAAGAATGAATATTAGGAGAGCGGTGATGTAAACAACAATTTTAATTTGCATTTATTTTCTAATATTGAATTTAATTGTAAATTTGAGTCAATATTTTTAAAACTTTGGGGCAAAGCGGGGATGATGGGAGGGGAGAGTTATTAATGGGGATTAAGAGAGGAGGGAGAAGCATACAAGAGTATGGGTGTAAGTGAGTACAGCAAACTCGCGAGCGTGCTCAGGCTCTACTCAATAAATGGCTCATGAGCCGAGCTTGAAGAGCTAACAAACTAAACTTGAGACAGCCATAACTCAACTCATACGCTTGTGAGCCAGCTCGTCTGAAAATTATTAATATAAAATATACTTTAAATATATTAAAATTCAGGATTTTAAGGGCAAAGTTGTTAAAAATACTTAAAATTATGTCTTTGCTTATTTTTATAATTTTTCTTTCTTTTTAAAATTTTATTATAATAATTGCTTAAATCATAATCATTTTCTCTTGTTCATACCAAACGAGCAAGTTCGAACTCGTAAATTGAAGCTCGAGCTGGAGCTCGAACTCAATTATTTAATTAAGCTCAAGCTCAAGCTCAATCAAGCCAAGGGTGACTCAAGCTCGGCTCGACTAATTTGCACTCCTATATAAGAGAGAAATTATATGTATAGAGGACAATAAAAAAAGAATTTATATGGTAATAGGGGAAGTCTAATATAACTAAGTTTAGCGTAATTAAAAGAATCAAATAAAAAGATGTAATGACCTACTTTAATAAAAATGACATAAGAGATTAATGTTGCTTGTGTAGGAATTTTTAAGAATAAAAGGACTAAAAGGAGTTTTTCTAAGGAATTTTTAAGAAATTCATCAAAATTGGCTATACATATTATGAACTTGCTATGTTTTGGAATGTTCGTAAAATATAGCAATCTTTTTAAAAGAAATAACATAAATGAAATAATAAATTGCTCAATAATGCAATATTTAAATATCTAAAACCTTTCATCAACCATGATTATTAAGCAAACAAATAAGTGAACTGTAGCAATAAATTCCCTCATGTTAAACAAAACTTCACTCTTTGGTTCTTAGTTGTTAAGTCATATGTATATATATATATATACACACACACACATAAGGCTTTGAAAACCGGAAGAATGAGAGGTTAGCGGTTTGATGGTTCGACTGGGGTCGAATCAGATGATGTAATAAATACTTATTATATTTAAATATTATAATAATGACAACTATTTATAGATATATAACAAAAAATAAACATAATTATAATATGAAGTATATGAAATAATAAGACAATCATCCCAAAACCTCAAGTCCAAAATAATTTCCACCACTGCCTTAAAGTCTCCAACCTTTAAGGACTAGAGATGAATTCCCCAAAGAAAAAACTTCAAAATCTGCAGTAGAATTTAGATGATAGTATGGAATTTCACGGTTTATAAAACATATTAAAAAGAATAGGAGTAAAAACAAGAATTGCCTAGCCTATTTTGTATTATTGTAAACTTAAAAGTTCAATAAATCAGGAGCAAACATTTATCTTTTCGAAAGAACAAAGGACAAAACACTAAAATGGTTGGTTTTAAGGCTACAAGACAACAAGACTCTTCATAACATGGTATTGCTGAGATGGGACATCTAAAGATTTTGAGGTCAGAATTATAAGGGCATACTCAGTGTGTGAAAACAGATAACAACTAATTCTAATAACTCTATTTTCATCAACCATGCTAAAAAGAAGTAAAACAGAGAAAATGAAATCTCTGGATTTTGAAAAAAAAAATCCTTTAGAAACAAACCAAAACGAGCAGGAGACGTCGAGGCGGTGTTCGGCCGTTGGCTCTTTTCTTCACAAAAGAGCAGGACTGCATGAGGCGTTGTTGCCTTGCTGACTTCTAGCTTCACGAATGAGCGAGACACTGAGACAGGGAGAGCAAAGTGCGAAAGACCAGCCGTCGAGGAAGAAGATACATTCAAGGGAAGAAAATACGTTCGAATGAGGGTTTTCTTTTTTCCCTCTCTTATATAAGCTTGGCATTCCAAAATCTCAGCCGTCAGATTACTCGGATCTCACTAAACATCGAATCGAATGGTTATCATAAATCAAAACCAGTTCGGTGAAACAGAAGTCGAACCGACGGTTCAAGCGGGTCAAAGATGGCTTCGTGCAAAACTAGTTATATATTGAATTGTAACCAGCCGGCCAGTTAAGGGTTCAACCTGTTGAACCGGCCGGTCCGATCTGATTTTAAAAGCCTTGTGTGTGTGTGTGTATATATATATATCAGCAAACTTATAGTCAGATTTACTATCGAGATGAGAGGAACCAAACGATACTAAAGTGGTCCAATCCAAGTATAAATGGGCCTAGATCAAGCGATTGAAGAGTTGGATAGCCAAACAATCTCTAAATATTGTATACTTATAGCTGAATCAGGTGTCTCAACAAGATAAATCAAAGGAGTCTAAGTTCATTTAATTCTGATATCATTAAGGCACTTACATGTTAAAAGAATAATTTATAACTGAGGGAATTAATATAGGCTATTTGATTTAGTGTTTCAAATTTTCTCCAAATTTACAGGGTATGACACTCTAAAAAACTATAAGTAGACCCCCATTATCTACATGAAATGTTAACTTGTAACTAGAGCTTGGATTTAGGCTTGAGATTCAAAATAGCTCAAAGACTAACAATCTTTGAAGTTCCTTTAACACTACTATCGAACTGACATCCAATTGTCATCGCACGACCAACATAAAAATACCACCTAGTTCTCATCATTGGACCACTAAATGGCAATCACTATTGGACCAAACCATAGTAAACTAATCTACCATTATCAATGTCAGGCCACCACCTGATGAACATCTTATTAACAATGCTTAACAATGCCATTATACAACTGCTTAACTACCACAATTGAATTATCACTTGATGCCACCATCAGGCCACTACTAGATCACCTCCATGGGAACACCACCTAACTCCACCTTCAAGCCACTACCTTACCATTACTATTGGAATATTATGAGATAGTCATCATTACATCAATGTTCTTCAACCAACATCACAAGACTATGCTACTTTTACTAGTTTCTCCTTAATACACTCCTCTGATCACCTTCGCCCGACAATGCACATCTTACCAGCATCACCAAACTACGATCCATAGACCATTTTCATCAGACTACGGTCCTATAATCAACATCGCTTGACTATAATTATTTGACCACCATAACAATAATACAGTAATTCAATAACCATCATATGAATACGGCCTACCAACCACCCTCACCTAACTATGATTTGTTGATCACCATCGCTCGATATGGTCCTCCAACCTTTATCGCCTACTAAAGTCTGATAAAACATTAAATAATCTAAATTGCATCTATATTTATAAAAAATAATAATTAAATTCGATTTGTTTGTCCAAGGAAGAAGCAAATACTCCATAATTGAAGGAGGACTGAGGTGCTATAGATAGAGCATTACGATGCCACACTTCAGAGCACTAACAAATTCGGTGCTGTAGTAGTGATGGAATGAATTCCATCCTAGAGCAAGGCATCGAGGTGCTAAGGAAGGAGCACTGCATTGCCAAATCAAGCACCACAGCACTGTAGCATAAAATAATTACGAATAGTTCAACATGAGAAATGATGAGATGAATTATGAATTGACATGTCGATTTAGTAGTGCCGAAGCACTAACAAGGGTCTACTAGCTGCTACTAGAAGGGGTTGGCCATATGTTTCTATTTTGATTAATCTATGGAGAGTCTAGAGATAAGAGACAAAGGAGTGAGGAAGGATTGCAAGTTAAGCAAGTTAATTCTTATGGAAGGATTCTGTAATTGTGTTGTAAAGAACTTCCAACTGATATCTATTCTCACTTATCTCTCGAACTTTCATTTTTACATTGAAATGAAGTGTGTGTGTGTGTGTTTTTTTTGTTTAATTTCAATGTCTTCCTAAAATAATTTCTTTAGGCATATGGTATATTAGAAATCATGTTTGCTTTAGATTAGATATGCAATTCATGAATTATTCAATGTTTTTTTTAATTCTTCATGCTTAATTTAGTTTATGTAAAGGTCATGCATGAACTTAAAATATAGTGTGATCTACATCCTCGATGAAGGAGTAGAAAAATAATAAAGGATTTAAAACTTAAATTTATCATGCATATATATATTTTGTTTAGAGTTATGTGATCTTAAGGAGGATATATTAATACTGTAGTTGATAGAAATCATATATAAACACTTGTTGACCTCATTTTTGTATGAGGTCATTACGAGCCAATCTAGATCTCAGATCAATCCAGTCCCTAGGATCAATTTTGATCTTAGATCAATATAACCTCTTAACCAATTTAAATCCTAAGATCCTCCTAGACTCCAAACCCTAAGATCTACTCTAAATTCTAGGACTTGTAGATTCTAGAATTCTCCTAGATTTCAAATCTTAAGATCGACCTAGGTCCTAGATTTCAGACCCTAGGATCTGCCCAAACCTTAAGATTTACTCTAAATCCTCTGGATTCTAGAATTCTCCTAGATTTCAAATCTTAAGATCTACCTAGGTCCTAGATTTCAGACCCTAGGATCTGCCCAAACCCTAGATCAATACAAATTCAAATCAATCCTGACTCCAGATCTATTCAAATTCCAGAACAACCCAGACCTTAAATCAACCTATTCAAAACTTAAATCAATTCAGATCTCAAGACAATTTTAGCCTTTGATCAATCTAGTTCTTAGTTCAATCTAGATTCAGTCTCCAAACCTATCCAAGACTTTAGGACCTATTCTAGACACTAGGATCCTTTTAAAATCTAGATCTTATGATCTACTTAGGTCCTAAGATTCTTCTAGAGCCCAGACCTTAAGATCTTCAGGCCTTAGGATCTTTCTAGAGTTTAGACCCTAGGACCCTCCTAGACCCTAGGATTCTTTTAGACTCCAGATCCTATAATCTTTTTAGGCCTTAGGGCCTACTTAGACCTTAAATCTATTCAAAACCTAGATTAATCTAGACCCTAGGATCTATCTAGTTCCTAGACCTATTTAATCCTTAAAATCAACCCAGACTTCAAACCTATCCAGATTCTAGGCCTAGCCAGACTTTAAGCCCAGCTCAAGCTTTAATCTAGTCTTCCAATCTAGCTTTAATTTATCCAATCATTAATAATCATCCTAATGATTATAATTGACTTGGATAACTCAAATTCCATTATTCAAATCCAAAGTTCATTTGAAATCTAGAAATTTATGTTGAAATCTAAGGCCAAAGGTCTAAGTCCTGAAAGCCTTTTCCAATAAATTTTCAAATATTTCAAACCCTAGCCAAATGACCTCTGATTCATAATCTGCCAGGTGCATACTAACCAGGTGTATCTCTAAAATATACCCTCCAAATTTGAGCCCATTCTAAGGTCTCTAACCCCAGAAATTGAATCAAAATCCAAAGGCTGTAAAACCTTCAAATATTTATGGCCTATACCACTAGACCTACCACCCAGTGGATTTTGACCTTGAAGCTTTCTCCATAGCCTCCAATCACTTCCAGATCTTTTATTATGACTCATTGAATATTAAACTGTATTTTTTTAGACTTATTTTGACCCCCAATTGACCAAGGATCAAAATGACCAAAGTGCCCTTTAAGGGTATGAATAGTCACCTTTGATCAAATGAGCCCCAAATTGTATAAGATCACTTCCAACAAATTTTAAATATCAAACTGAATCTGTTGGACTTAGAACCAGGCCCTAGGTCAACCTGGTTGATTAAGTCAACTAGGGTTGACCCAATAATCCAATAAGGGCCTAAATATGTGATTTGATTGAATTGACCTCTCCAGACCTTGGGATTACTTCCCATAGACTCAAAATATCAAACCAAACTGGTTGAGCCCATTGCTAGCTCTTGGGTCAACCTGGTTGACCTAATGACCCATTAGGGCCCAAATAGGTATTTTTGAGCCAAATGATCATTTTGACCCCTGAAAATGACCAATCTATACCCCATTGATCATTTAAAATCCATTGATCCTAAACTCAGGTCCTAGGTCAACCTGGTTAACCAGGTCAACCTAGGTTGACCCAAGAGCTCTTAAGGGTTTAAATGGGTCATTCCAACCCATTCAACCAAATCTAACTCTTCAAGCCATCAAACCTATCCCTATTCATGATTAAAATGTATTAAAACTTGTGAGAGGTTAAATCATATTTGATTTAACTTAATCAAACCTTGATCCATAATCAAACCCTCAATTTCCACTCAAGTCTTAACCTTTAAGCATCAAACCTTATTGAGCCTAACCACCAGCACTCAAACCTGTATCCCAAGCCACCTCAGCATCAAAGGTGGCTGGTTGACAGGTCAAACAATCAACTCCAATATGAGAAATGGGTTTAGGTGGTCAACCTTTATTTAAACTCCACCCATTAGTTTAATTTGCTTCCAAATTATTCCACCAGTCTATAGCACCCACCTAGATGCCACCTCAACCATCTTGACCTTTATTGACTGTGAAAGTTCGAAAGGAATGTTAAGCCCTACTGAACTAGTCCCGAGGCTAACCAAGAGGGGGGGGGTGAATTGGTTATTTAAAAATTTCACGATAACAACAAAATCTTTTTGATACCTAGCAGCGAAAACAAGTAAACAATAACGAAAAGATCAACCAACTATATTCACCCAAGCAGTTTATATTGAAAAGTAAAGTGCAAAACTGAATCAGAAAAGAAAATCAGATTTTATAGTGGTTCGGTCAACTTAACCTACGTCCACTCCCCGGAGCCTCCCCTCCGGGTATTGCACTAAACAAAAGTGACTCTCCTTTTGCTCCCATAGCAAGGCGGAGAAGCCTGTACAAAGCACCTCCTTTTCACCACACGGTGAGGCAGAGAACCTGACCTCCTTTCGCTTCCTCCTGAAGCAGGCAGAGAACCTTCGAACTCCTTTTGCTTCCACCTGAAGCGGGCAGAGAACCCTGGATCTTCTTGCGAATGATCCTCCCACGAAGAACACCGACTAGACGACAGACGACGAGCGGAGAAGACGACTCTGATCCATGCTTGGAGCAACCTTAGTGAATCCCTCACTAACTCCCCCTCACAAGATCTCTTCTCTCTCTCCAAACTCTCTCTTCTCTCTAGGGTTTCTCAGGGAAGGAAGGTAGCAAAAGATTTTTCCAAAAATTGGAAAAAGTTCTTTTAAAGGAGGGCTTAAAATTTGCCCTAAATCTCAACTGGTCGGCCAAGATCGTCCAGGACGATCTGAAGATCGTCCTGTACGATCAGTTCAAATTCAGCTGATTCAGTCTGGACGATTAGGCTCTTCTGGACGATCAGTGGAAAAAGTTGTTCATATCGTCCCGTACGATACGGCGATCGTCCGGGACGATTAGTGCAAATTGAGGAAAATCGTCCAGAAGACAGTTCGGGTCGTCCAGAGAAATCTATGCTGGACGACCAAAAAATGACTTGATCGTCCAGGACGATTGGTACATCGTCCTGTACGATTAGTTCAAAAAGGCCCAAAATCATCCTGAACATAGTTCGGGTCGTACAGCTGAAATTCACAAGATGATCACGATCGTCCAGGACGATGTGATCGTATCAATTAAACATTAATTACTTTCCTTAATTACCAGACTAATTTAGGCATGATTATAGTGAATCGTCCAGGACGATACACGTATCGTCCGGGATGATCAGACCAAAATACTTAAAATAAAACTTGCCTAACTTAATCTGGCGGCTGGAAATTTCTGATTTGAGCATATCGTCCCGTACGATCCAAAGATCGTCCAGGACGATCTGCTTAATCAGACCCTCTTAACTTAGTCGTCCTAATTAGGGTTTCTGTTTTAACTGGATCATCCAGGACGATGCTACTATCATCCAGGACGATCTGAACAAAATTTTAACAAAAACTCTAATTCACTCAATCTCTCTCCCTGAGTGTGTGTGCAAGGTTACTTAGCTAGGGAATCAGTTACATTACAATTGACTCAATAAAAGGAAAAATCATACATTTGACACACTTGGACCCGATCTTGAGTTGGCTTGAGTGGCTCGCGGTCTTTTGTGCCTGAAACAGATTAGCCAAGCAAAACACACTGGAAACATGTTTGTCATCATCAAAACCAGATTTGCAACAATCTCTCCCTTTTTGATGATGGCAAACATTTGTAAAGTAGTCTGAAAATAAAATGAAACTAAGAGATCAAATAAAATAAACATTTTTTAAATTTTCATTTAACAGTTCAAATAATACAGAAAACATGACTCAGAAAATAGAAACAGACACGACTACAACTGACTTCCCCTTTTGACATCACAAAAAGGAGGAGGGAAAAACAGAACACTGAAATAAAACATAAAATAGAACAACTACAAAAGCAGGAAACTAAAACAGAGGTGGATCCTGATCGGAAGGAGGAGGCGGTGGTGGAGGATTGAGGTAATGGTGAATGGCCTGAAATTGAGCTCCGAACCAGGCCATGTCCTGGTCATGCTGCTGTTGCTGCTGCGCAACATAGTCCGTGAAACGTGCCTCCCACTGGTCAAAGCGCTGCACCAGGTGGTCAAAAGGAGAGGCAATGCGAAGGGGAGCAGGTGCCTCGGCTGCAGCAGGAGCGGGAATGGCCGCTTCTTCCTCTTCCTCAACATCCGGGGCGGGCTCCGGATGTAGTCGGGTGCTGTGGAGGACATGGAAGGCATTGTTGGTGAGGAAGTGAGTAGGAACATCTGGGGCTGCGGGATATTGCAGGTCATACTTGGTTTCAAGAGCATAGGCAATGAGATGTCCTAAGGCTAGATTTGGGCGACGGCGATGACCTGGATCCCGAATGGTGGTAAGGTGCTCAAGGTATCGGATAATGAGATCGGCGGCATTGAATTCCCTACGGGCCATGATGTAGTAGGTAGTCAAGGATAGGAGGGGGGTGATGTGAATTCGATCCCCCACCTTTGGAACGACGGAGGAACGAAGAACATGTTGGATAGTCCTGGCGTCTTTAAGAAGTGTGGAACAGGCATTGTCATGGTAAGGGGCATTGGTATTACGGAGGAAATGATTGGCGACACTCCAATCATAGTCTGGGTCGGTGGTAAGGGTGTGGAGTTTGTCCCCAGTGATGGACAAGTGGAGAATGGTGTGAAAGTCCTGATAGGTGAGTTCAACAGGGCGCTGATTGACATAGGACCGGAGAGTGGAGTAGTCAGCGGTAAGCCGTAGGTTCGCGAAGAAAACGCGAAGAAGTTCGGAACTAAAGGGAAAAGCGAGGGTGAGGATGAAGGTGAGGGAGGTGTGGGCGAATAGATCAAGGACAGGATATGTGAGTGTACGGGGATTTACTATTTTTGAAGGCGTGATCCCCACCTCGCAGTATCGCTCAAAGGCAGCCTGATCGGCTGCATTAGGGAAGTGAGGATCAACCGGCCCCCGGGAGGAACTGGCACCCTTCTGACGGGAACGCTTGCCACCAGCCATGAGGAATAGAGAAAGTAAGGAGTAGAAGTGGAGTGGAGAAAATCGGTGTGAAAAAGCTCAAGAAAACTACTGTTTATAAAGAAAATGGACTGATCATCCCGTACGATCGAGACATCGTCCGGGACGATCGGGGCATTTATGTCGTCCTGTACGATTGGTCAAAAAGGCGGTCCGATCGTCCAGGACGATCAGATATCGTCCGGGACGATTAGACACAGGTGATCGTCCTGAGGAGTCAGCTGGATGACCGTTGACGAAAAGGTATCGTCCCGGACGATTTGGTGGATCGTCCAGGATGATTGACAATAAATATGTTGGACGGCCGAATTTGAATCGTCCAGTGGCTTGACAGGTGGATCGTCCGGGACGATAAGGGTATCGTCCAGGACGATGGGCAATAATTGGTGCAATCTCAGCTGTTTGATCAGATCAGAAAGATATGGATCATATCATCCAGGACGATGTGAGTATCGTCCGGGACGATCACCAATAAGTGGAGTTTTTCAGCAGCTGGAGCAGTGGGGGGGCGATTCTGAAAGAATCATCCAGGATGATGTTTAGATCGTCCAGGACGAAGTGGATCGTCCAGGACGATAGTGGTATCGTCCAGGACGATGTGAAGAATATAGAAAAAGGATGAAGGATGAAAAAGATAGATCAGGATCCAAAAAAAAGACACACATGAAATCAAAAATAACATAAAACCGAATAAAACTGACTGCAAAAATACATAACAGCATTTTTTTTGTTTGTTTTTTTGTTTTTATTTTAGATTCAAAAACCAATTACAGGACGATTGACAGCACTGAAATCCATAAAGGTTGGAAATAATCAACTTTCGTAACTCCGACCCCGGGGACCTTATTGATGCAAACCTCTTTCAAAACAAAAATCCGATTCAAAAGAAAAGACATTAGATTTGAAAAGAGATCCTTTCAAGCCTCGTTCCAGAAAAATATCTGATATAATAGTGTTACAAAGTAAAAAATCAGAAATCAGGATTTTCCAGACTCAAGCTTTTGAAAATATTAAGTGGCGCACAGATTTTTCTAGGATATTTAACAATCTGAAAGGGAAGAAAGCTTGGTTTGGGCTCATTTTGTGCCTCTTTTTCAATTGGTTGGAGCTTTGCGCATCTTTTGATTTTTGATACACTTTGTGCATCCAATTTGGCAAATTCGTATCTTTTCAGTTTTGGGCTCATTTTATGCCTCTTTTTTAAATTATCTGGCGCACTGCGCATCTTTTATAAGCTTTCTCCTTTTCATAATTATTAAAGAGTCTCAGCTGTGAGATTATCTTCCAGACATAGGAGATGACTCTCCTTGGTAAGGAAGAATGATCCACAAAACAAAAGCCATACACCATATGATAAATGTAATCACTTGGTTTTAGAAAATCAAACTAATGACTCAAGACTTTGAAAAACACTATTGATATGAGGCAGATTACTGTAGGAAGATAAAATAATCTTTATTTCAAAAACTGACATTTTAATTTTGAAAAAATTTTTATTCGAAAGAAACCATACACCAGTAAAGGAGTTAGAGGAAGAGAAACAATCATCAATGTTTCTTCCCTTTAACAGGTTCAGTGGAATCAATCACTGCGTACCAGCTTCCAAACCAAAATAAGGTAAAAACTCATAGTTAGAAGTTCAAATTTTTCAGAAATAGTGAACGGTGATCAGATATAAAACCAGTAAGTGCAAGATATGAACTAGTGAATACAAGCAGGTAGAAAATCACATCAAAGTAAATACTCAAATCAAACTAACAGTAAGGCTAAAACAGAAATCAACAGAAGAAATAAAATCAACTGAAAGTAAATAATCAAAGTCAAAAACTAACTAACAGAAATCAGAAATCAAAAAACTAAACCTAACTAACAGAAATCAGAATACCAATCAGAAAGATCATAAATCAGCAGTCATCAGAATCAAGCATTTATATCAATCACTCCTAATCTGGTCTCAAAATACTGAATGAGTCAAAGGCCAGTGGTTTAGTGAATATGTCAGCCAGCTGATTTTCAGTTGCTACATGATGTAGCTCAATGTCCCCTTTTGTAACATGGTCCCTAATGAAGTGATGCCTAATGTCAATGTGTTTGGTCCTAGAATGTTGGATTGGATTCTTAGAGATACAGATGGCACTGGTATTATCACACAGAACAGAAATTGTGCCAACGGGTACTCCTAAATCCAAGACTTGTTGTTTCAACCAAAGAACTTGGGCCACACAACTTCCTAAGGCAATGTACTCAGCTTCAGCAGTGGAAAGTGCAACTGAGTTCTGTTTTCTACTGGACCAGGAGACTAATGACTGTCCTATAAATTGACAAGTCCCAGAGGTACTCTTCCTATCCACCCTACACCCCGCAAAGTCAGAGTCAGAATATCTAATGATCTCAAAAGAGGTGCTGTGCCTAGGGTACCAAATTCCTAGGTTTGGGGTCCCTAAAAGATATCTAAGAATTCTCTTAACAGCAGTCAGGTGGGACTCTTTAGGATCAGCCTGAAACCTAGCACAAAGACAGACACTAAACATGATATCAGGTCGGCTAGCAGTCAGGTAAAGCAGTGAACCTATTATCCCTCTATACTTCTTCTGATCAACAGATTTTCCATTTGAATCCTTGTCTAACTGAACTGAGGAGGGCATGGGAGTATTGATTGGCTTGGCTTTGTCCATTTCATATTTCTTCAAATATCCTTAGTGTATTTTGATTGATTGAGAAAGGTTCCATCATCCGTTTGCCTTATGCTAAACCCAAAAAGTAGGACAATTCTCCCATCATACTCATCTCAAACTCCTTACTCATTGTTTTGGAAAACTCATCACATAAATATTTATCAGAAGATCCAAAAATTATATCATCAACATAAATCTGGACAATGAGTAAGTCATCTCTTATTCTCCTCAGAAAAAGGGTGGTGTCTACGCTCCCCTTAACAAACTCTCTTTCTAACAGGAATGTGCTAAGCCTCTCATACCAAGCTCTAGGTTCCTGTTTCAATCCATATAAGGCCTTTTTAATTTATAGACATGACTTGGATATTGGGAACTCTCAAAACCTGGGGGTTGTTCTACAAAAACATCTTCTTTAATTACCCATTTAAAAAGGCACTCTTGACATCCATTTGAAACAGCTTAAATCCCTTGTAACAGGCAAAGGCTAGTAGCACTCTAATGGCTTCCAATCTAGCTACAGGGGCAAAAGTTTCCTCAAAATCTATCCCTTCTATCTGATTATACCCCTTAGCCACCAATCTTGCCTTATTTCTCACCACCACACCAGAACATTCATCTTATTCTTAAAGACCCACTTGGTTCCCACAATACTTGGTTTCTAGGTCTTTCTACTAACTCCCAAACATCATTTCTTACAAATTGATTCAATTCTTCCTGCATAGCTAAAATCCAAAACTCATCCGACAAGCTTGATTGATGTTGGTGGGTTCAGTCATTGAGATAAAGGCAGAATGGTTTACTTCCTTCCTAAGTCCATGCCTAGTCCTAACACCTTCAGAAGGGTCTCCTAAGATCAGTTCTTTAGGATGACTCGAAGAATAGCTCCAATCTCTAGGCAATTGGGTTTGAGGTTCTACCCTTTTCCTCCAAATTTATATTTCCAACTCCTGGGTACCTCAACAATCTCTTCATCTTCTACTTCAGATCTAGACTCCTTAGGAACAGATTCATCAACACTATATGGGTTGTTTCTTCCACCACCAAAGTCCTCCTATTGAACACCCTAAAGGATTTCCCCACACTTGAATATCCTAAGAACACTCCTCATCAGATTTGGGGTCAAATTTTCCTAAGGGTGACTTCCCGTTGTTTAGAATGAAAACCTTACAGCCAAAGACATGGAGTGGGACAGATTTGGTGTTCTACCCTTAATGATCTCATAAGGTGTCTTGTTCAGTTTGACTCTCACATTCACCCTATTCAGCACATAACAGGCAGTGTTCACCGCTTCAGCCCAAAAGTATTTTGAAGTGAATACTCGGTAAGCATGGCTCTGGCGGCTTCCACTAAGGTCCTGTTCTTCCTTTCAGCTACCCGCTTCTGCTGAGGGGTCCTAGGAGCTAAAAAATTGTGACTAATCCCATGATCCTCATAAAAACTTCCAAATCTTTCATTTTGAACCTCCACTCCGTGATCACTATGGATGGTAATAATCTCACATCCTAACTTCTTCTGAATCCAAGTAGAGAAAGATCTAAACTCATCAAATGACTCAGATTTGTGTGACAAAAACTTAACCCAAGTGAACCTTGAATATCATCAACAATTACAAAACCATAGACTCTCCCCCCTAAGCTGGCAGTGCTAATGGGTCCAAAGAGGTCCATGTGAAGAACTTCTAAAGGGTCTAGAGGTGCTAATGTCCTTAACTGAGTGAAAAGAGGACTGGACTTGCTTCCCCAACTGACAGGCATCACACAGGTGATTCTTAGTGAACTTAGCTTGGGCACACCTCTAACTAAGTCTTTTTGGGTGACTCTCCTAAGGGTTTCATACTGGCATGACACAATCCTCCTATGCCATAACCAAGACTCATCAGCAGTAGGTTTTAAGCAAATTGAATTATCAGATTTAATGCTACTTACATCTTGCTTGTAGACGTTGTTGATCTCTTGCCCCTGCAAAACAACTTCATCATTTAAGCTTAAAATGCAGCCAGTGGGCAGGAATTTGATGCTGTATCCTTGTCGCAGAGTTGACTAATGCTCAGCAAGTTGTGTTTCAGTCCATCTACAAGCAAAACATTATCAATCACAAAATTCTTTGAATCACCAATTATACCTGTGCCTACCACCTTCCTGGTGGTGTTATCTCCAAGTGTAACCTTGCCTCCAGCTCTGGCCTCCAGCGAAATGAACTGATTTGCATCTCCAGTCATATGTCTAGAACATCCGCTGTCCAGGTACCACATGCTCTCACGAGGTCTTGTGTGAGAGCACACCTACTAAATCATCAATGTCAGTCTTAGGAACCCAAACAGGTTTGGGTTCCTTCTTATGAAAAGAAGAATGTGATGCATGCATGCTGTGCTGTGAAACAGACAGTTTGGGTCTCCACACCCAATGTGTACTACGATGAACAGTACAAGTGTGTGATATGTGTCCTAACATGCCACATGAAAAATATCTAACACCAAGGAAAAGGATTAACTAAACGTCGTGAGTGATAGTGCCTCTTCCTAGTAGTGTATGAAACATGCTTTGATGAACTTGCAACAGAATTTTTAAAAGGTGGTGGTGCATAAAACTGTTCAAAGGTAGGGCGGTGTTTTGTTCTTTTCCAAAAGCGCTGATTTTTACTTCCAAAAACTCTTTCTCTTTCTTTAAACTTGCAATTTCAAATTTTAAAGCGCCACAGTTACTTTCTACTTCACATGCCATTGTATCTACTCTTTAAAAGCTTTTTCTAATCAACATGCGTGGTTTTCAAAGAATCATGCTCAGAAACTAAATCAGAATATTTTTTGTTTAATTCATCAAACTCATCAAGCAGAGACATGTGATTGGAATCAAGTGTGGAATGATCTTTAACTACAGAATCATGTTCTTTTGTAAAGTCAAATAATCTATTTCAAACTAGCATGGGTTTTCTTAGCTTCCTATACGAGGTATGAATCTTTTCAGAAACTTCAAATAACTGATCGTAAGTAAGCTCACATACCTCTTCCTGGTCCGACTGGCCAGGTGTGATCATCCGCCATCAGACACAAGTTTGTTTCCTCCTCTTCAGCTTCAGTCTCAGAAGAGTCGGATGTAGAGTCTGCCCAGAACGCCTTCTGAATCCGCTTCTTGTCCTTTCTGAACTTTGGTTTCTCCTCACTCTTCTCCTTGCTTGGGTGAGCTTTAAGTGTTGGACAATCAGCCTTAATGTGTCCAGGCTTCCTGCATTCAAAACAAACCGATTCAGATAAACCCTTAAAGTTTTTATTGAACTTACCCTTGTTCCACTTCTGATTGTTCTTATGTTTCTTCCTTAGAAAGCTTTTGAATTACCTTGTGATTAAGGCAACATCATCGCTATCAGACCCGGAAGTGCTAGCATCTGAATCTTTAGCCTTTAGTGCCACTGTCTTCTCTTTCTTGCGTTCACCTGCATCAAGTTGCCTTTGGTTCACCCCTTGCTCGTAAGCAATGAGTGATCCAAGTAAGCTGTCAATAGAGTGAGTATTTAAATCTTTGGATTCAGTAATAATAGTAATCTTAACATCATTAGAAGCAAGCAACATCTAAGAATCTTGTTCACTCTTTCGTAGTTGGTAAGTTCTCTACCTAAAGCATGCAAAGAGGTAACAATCTGAGTGAACCTTGTGTACATTTCTGAAATAGTCTCACTAGGTTTCATGCGAAAAAGTTCGTAATCATGTAACAAGATGTTTAACCTAGATTGTTTGACTTCAGTTGTACCTTCGTATGTTATACATAACCTATCCCAGATTTCCTTTCTCGTTGTACAAGTAGAAACACGCATATAGTCTTCAGATTTCAAAGCACAAAGAAACGGTCAAAATTTTTGCATTCAACTGTGCTAAATCACGATCATCAAACGTCCAATCAGCAAACGGCAATTCAGTTTTCACATTGTTAATCATTCGAAAAGGTGGTTCGTATCCGTCCTTAATTAACATCCACATGCGATAATCAATAGGATTGCAGAAAAGTAGACATGCGTGTTTTCCAAAAATCAAAAGAAA